>CAJVPQ010002822.1:0-12621 GCA_910591825.1 Funneliformis caledonium
TTACTACGATTCGTCATATTACGCATCGTAAACCTTCGAAAGTTTATATATCGTAAACGTTCGAAATATTACACATCATAAAAATATCGAAGTACTACGATACGTAAGTTTTTCGATGGGCTCGTAACCTTACGTAAGATTATGAAGCGTAGGGTTTACGTAATACTTTGCATTATTAAATTTACTGATGTACTCAAAAAAGGATAAATTGGCATCAGTATCATATGATCATGATGCGAATTTCATAGTTAGCTATAAAAATTATGCACAATCTAAAACAACTGTAGCAAAAAATACTATGTCAACTTATATTTCTAATACCAAGCAAAAAATGATTTTACCAATTTCTCATTATGTGTTGAATCAAAAATCTGAAGCACTAAATGGGCTAACTCCTTCTCTATTGACATAAAAGTCTGATGCATTAATGCGATATAGTGCAAGTACATCTGAAATTTCTAGTAGGACTACTTTAGGTGATCTTGCTAAAGTATATTTCAATTCTGTGCAAAAAAATGCAGAAAGAAAATAGACTTAGTTAGCCCTCTCGTTCAAGAACTTCAAGGTGGATATCTTTGAATCTTTTTTCTTACTTTGCAAATCGATAGATCAAGGAGGTCTTATACTTTATTTTTTTGCGAAATGATATCTATATAATCCAGTGATAGGCAATGACCAGGTCATTTGCTTACAAATTGATAACTTTGATCATTAGTTCAAATGACTGCTAATCATATGATCTTTCAATCATAAGTTTTATGACCATATTACATAACCTTTATGACTATCGGTTATAGTAAAATGACTCTAGTTATAGATCACATGTCATTTATTAGCTAATGAGAGTATATTGATTTATTGATTTGACTAACTTAAAATAAATTAGTTTTTTTTTTATCTTTCATCTTGAAAATGACAAATAAAAAAGGTAAGACAGAAATATCAAAAAAGAGAAAGACTACTTATAATTTTCATGAATTCTTTATTTTAACAAAAAGTGATACTAATGTAATAAATACAAAAGCTATTTGCATTTGTTGTAGCAATAAGAATGGAGGTTTGCAGGCTACTCAGTTAATACGTTCTTGTTATACAACAAATAAAGCTAAATTATGTCACAAATATTTAGCAAATTGTGATAATTTCAAAAACACATATTCTAAAAAGAAGTATCTAGTATTTTAACTTGACCAGTATCTGAAGATTTTAAAAAAAATATTAATTATGGTAATTAAATAGATAAAAAATAAATAATTATAATAGAACTAGTAACTTATTTTTTTATTTTATTTTAGATGTAGATGTAGATAGTGATTCAAGCGAAGATGAAGCTGATAATGATATATATTTATATTTACCTTCTAATAAATATCAAAAAGAATCCACTTCAACCATCACTTCTTTGAACTCTTTTAATAGCTGATAACCTCAGCTTACAAATTATTTTTACTGTCTAATGTCTAATAATGATATTCCTAAATTTGAATGCCTCTTTTTTAGGATCTTTTTAACTTTATTGCATCTGATTTAAATCTTTCTTCTAGAAAAAAAATTGGAGGTAGTATTTTGTTTGATATATCACGGGCATTACAAAAAAATATTAAAAATTGCATAAAATGATAAAGATGGTGTAACTGCTACGTTCGATAGTTGGATAAATGTTAAACAGGAATATATCTGGGATGTTATACTTATTATATCACAAGGACAATCACTTGTTTGAAAGGTACAAGAAATATCATTACAAAGTTCACGAACAGAAGATGCTATACGTCATATTGAATCATTAATGGTTGAAGTACAAGAAAAAGGAGTAAATATTAAGGCTTTTATTTCAGACTCAGCTGATGAATATGCAGTTACTAGGTATACATATATTTGATTTTGTTAATTTTAGTTAATTAATATTTATTTAATTAAATATTTTTTATATAGGCGTCAATTATGTTGAAATATCTATCCAAAGTATTTTTGCCATATATAACATATTAAATGAATTTGATTTTTAATGAAATATTTAAGAAAAGTGAGCTTTATAAGCGGGTATCAATTGAAGCAATTAGAATAGTTTCATTTTTTCATAAATCAACTTATTTTATGGAACATTTACATGATAAACAAATGAATATTTACAAAAAAACTATTTCTTTAATATCTCCTGAAGATACTAGATAGAATAGTTATTACTTTTGTTTTTATACTATTTATAAGTCTCAAGCTGCTTTAAAGGTACTTAAATTATTTTTATTATAATTTACTATATAATTAAATTATTAAATTAAATTATTTTTATTAGATTTTATTTACTAAATTTAATCCATATCACGCTAATGTATTTTGAACTAATGGACAGTTAAATATTCTAGTAAATAAACAATTAAAGCATAAAAATAGCGAAAAAAAAATTCTAGATAATATAGCAGATATTATTAATAATCCTGAATTTTGGACCAATATTTTCGCTTTACAAAATCTTTATTTCTATTATGTGAATTTCTTAATAAACTTCAAAAAAATATAGCTAAACTTTATAAAGTTTTATACTGTTTTGCATATATAATGAAAATATTTACTATTTATCTGAATTTTATTTTTAGTGTAAAAATGCATGAAAGAATAGAAGCTCATTGGCATAAATGGGAATAACTTTTACTTTTATTAGCTTTTATTTTACATCCAGATTATAAATTAACAAAATTTCAAAATATAACAAATAATCTAACCTAGACACATATTGATTAATGACTTAAATATTATTATCAAGCATGGTTTAATACACCTACAGTCTCAATTTTAGCAGAATTAATAAAATATAAATGAGGTGAAGACCCATATAATTATAATTCTTTTTTATAATTTAAAAATAATTTGGTGAATTTTTAGAAATCAACTATAGGAATTGGATTAGAATTAGCACAAGTTGCTATTCATATATATAGTATTTGTGTTAACTCTGCTTCTGTAAAAAGATTATGATCAAATATGAGATTTTTTTATACTGATAAATATAATAAATTACAGGTATTTTTATTATTATATTAATTTATTTATTTTTTTTAAATATAATATAAATTTAACTTTATTTTTATTTTTAGCATAAAAAAGTATTGGCAATGAGTCAAATCTGTGGTTACATAATGTATAATCATTAATTATGTGAAATAAATCAGCAAATAAATGTCTCTATATTGCTACTCTAATTATATTAAATGATAACAAAACTAAAACTGAAAAACCCAATATTCAAAATATAATTGATGATGATTGGAGATTAAGTGATTCAGAAAAAATCAACATTTAAGATAAAGATGATTTTAATGAGAAAAAAAAATAATAATGAAATAGTAAAACTTATTAAAGAACATGAATTACAATGGAATAATTTAATATATAAATGGATTAATGCAATTCAAAAAGAAAATCAAGTTGATAATAATGATGATGAAATTTTTTTTAATAGAGAGTGGGATATAGATTTTAGAGTAAAAGAAAGATAAATTCATCCAGCTGATGATTTATAAGTAAAGTGAAAATTAGAATCTTTGTTTATTACTAACTTAGATGAACTGGTATATTTAAAAACAGATTTTAATATTTTTCTGTAATCTGATTTTTTTAAACTAATAAAGTTTAGATTGTAATAAAGCAATTTATATAAATTTATATAAAGAAATTTTATTAGAAATAAATTAATTACTTATATTATATTTTGATTGGTTATTATTATAATCACATGATTTTGGTTATAAAGTCATATAGTTTTCAAATAATGACCAATGACTAGTCATTGGTCATATAAGTCATAAAGGTCATTGAAGGTCATAATCCAACACTGAGTCAGACCGGTCTGATCACAGACCTTAACATCCTTATCTGTAACGACAAACACCCAAGAGGCGGAAATTCTTTCTTAGGACTTGATAATTTTCTGTCTTTCTCGTGACGACATACACTCAGGAGGCGAAAAATTCTTTGATAATAATTCTGTCTTTCCCGTGATGACATACACGCAAAAGGCGAAAAATTCTTTCGTGAGAGTTGCTAATTTTTCTATCTTTCTCGTGACGACAAACACCCAGGAGGCGAAAAATTCTTTGATAATTTTTCCGTCTTTCCTGTGACGACATACACTTATGAGGCGGAAAATTCAATGATAATTTTTTTGTCTTTCCCGTGATGAAAAACACCCAGGAGGCAGAAAATTCTTTGATAATTTTTCTGTCTTTCCCGCGACGACATACACTCAGGAGGCGGAAAATTTTTTGATAATTTTTCTGTCTTTCCCGTGACGACATCACATGAGAGGCAGAAAATTCTTTCGTGAGACTTGATAATTTTCTGTTTTTTTCCATGACGCCAAACACCCAAGAGGAAGAAAGTTCTTTTGTGAGACCCCGCCTTTCCCGTGACGACAAACACCCAAGAGGCTAATTTTTCTGTTTTTCCCATGACGACATACACCCAAGAGGCCTTCTGGATGAATTGCTTATTTTGTAGAATAGGGTTTAGTAGCAATTGATTGCAATTCGGTTTCGAGCTTGAGCGCAAGTATTCAAGCACTTAGTTAATGTCAGTGAGCTATCTCTTTGTCACAATAGTTGAATCTGTATTTCTTGAATAAATCAATCGCTGAATAATCGTGACTATTATCGAAAAAAATACTGCAAATATGCTTTCCATTCTGATTAATTGATCGGGTTACATTATAATAAACGAATTATCGTTGCATTCTAAAAAGTCTTCGAAACAATCATATTATAAAGAAAACTCAAAGACATCATGAAGGCATTTAAAGAAAATAATAAATAAAATTTTTTTTTAGCAAATAAATATTAAAAATGCATAAAGGTTCATGAGTGATTTTGCTTGATTGTTCAATATCTGTGGTATGAAAATATTTCTCTGAAAGAAACATAAATAATTTCAGCACATTTATCATCGTTATTATTCAACATCATGAAAACGTAAGGTTCGAAATTTTTATTTTATTTTATTTTTTTATTTTTTGATCTCGTAAATTGGATTTTTATAAAAGTTTTATGTAATTCTCGGCGCTTAAATTATTATGTTATTACAATAATGAATTACAACTTTGACTTAATTATTTCTTTAAGATATTCACCATTAAAAACGTCCTTCAAAACTTCATTGTAACCAATAAGTAGACCTTTTTCTTGAGCCAAATTCAAAGGATCCTTTTTAGCCCAATTATATAATGCTTCGTAAACATTACCATCATATCTACCTAAAGCACTACTCAACATATTATCACTAAATTCCCAAGCATCAACTAAACCAATGGCATTAGGTCTAATTTGTTCTAAGGAAATTTTAACTCCCGATTCTAAAATTTCAATATGTTTTGAATCAAGATAATTATCTAATAAAAATTCCCCGGAATATTTTAAAACAGAATTTGCAAAGAATAAATTAACTAATGTTCTCAATATAGGATAAATGTTTGGGTGACTTGATTTAATTGATTCAACCCCTTCATTTGATGATATAACTATAATCATATAACAGTATGCTCTTGATACGTTAACTATATCAATCATATGATTTGATTTTGCACCTTCATATCCTTGTGGATGATTTCTTGAGGATTTTTCGAGATTAGAAATGAGTTGTGCGAGAAGACGCGTGTGACGATGTGTCAGAGCCTTCACTTGTTCATTTGGATCAATTAATTCCTCCCATGTGGTTGCTCTACTACGTTCAGAAAGGATCCTTGAAGTATCTTTAATATAAGAAAGAGCTGCAGGAGTCGGTCTACCATTCCTTGCATTTTCAAATGCTTTGATTAGATAACGTCCTGTTTGAAGATATAGAATCGTGTTTTCACCTAAAAAAAAAGGGGGAAAGGTCAATAAATTAAAAGAATTCGGAAAGTTTCGAAAAATTTAAACCAACGCTTAATATTACCTTCGACTGTAGGATATTGAGCGTAAAACTCTATCATGGATGGAATACTAACGGTGTAAGAAGAAATTTTAATACCGTTTCAATCCCCAAGGAAAAATTGTTATTGAGCCGCACTTACCCACTAAAATGCGAATATCCATGACCTGCATAATAGATTTAATTATAAATCAAAAGGAAAAAACATGTCATAAATAACGAATAACCTACCACCGCATGCGCGTCTCGCATCTTCCATGGCATCCGAAGCCAATTCAGTACAAAGCGCTTTTAACCCCTAAATAAAATTTCTATTTGTCTTAACATTTGCCCTTTTCTATATCATTTCCCTTACTTTTTTTTTTTTTTTTAACAAAGAAGTAAATACGTACCGAAGAAATGGCATGAATATCTGCCATCGAACTAATATCACCATCACCAACTTGCTTTTTATTAATTTCGTAGGAATCTCTCATCCAATTTCTAACAAAGTGAAAGGTATATACAATTGATAAACTATTAAACAGGCGATATTGTTGAAATTGGTAATCTAATATTGTTGATTCATTAGGATTCTTTATAGTATCGTTTCCTTGTTTTCTTACAATAGAATAACGTATAGCGATACATAAAACTTTTGCCAAGAATAACGATGCTTGCTCGATAATATCCACTCTACCAGCTACTAAAGTTCCATAAGCCATTTTTGCATGTGGTGGAGTTGAATATTTCCCATCTCTTGATACTTTGGAAAATTTCATAAACATCTGATCACGTGGAATTCTCACATGATTAAATCGAAGGAATCCTAGTTGGTTTAACGAGTCATTTAGATTAAGACGCTTAAAAGAAAAAAAAAAAGAATTTCTTAATTGTAAATTAGAGACCGTTATCAATATTATTAAAACCGAATTTGGGACCAATATCACCAATTTCGATTCCCGGTAAAGGTTTATGATTTTCTCCACGTAATTGAACAATGAATGGATGAATTCCATAATCTTTGCCATCAATTATTAAACGAGCAAACACAGCCGCATGCGTACTTGTTCTCGCAAGAGCACCTGGCCACCTAATTATTAGAACGAAATTTAATCTTCATTCTCGAGTAAGAAAATGAGGGCTGATTTTAAGAAAGATAAATTCACCATTTAATTGATGTAAATGTTGGACAATGAATGTCAAATTCATCCTTAAAAAAAAAAAAAAAAAAAAAAAAATTAATATTAAGTGGCAATAAATATATTTTTGTTTAAAAAAGAGTTGAAATCCTACAGTTTCATGAATGTAGGTTGCAGTCGTTTCCAATCTTCTAACGTTAGAACCATGTCCCAATTCAGTCTGCACGTAACTAATGACAAAAAGTTTAGATGAACATCCGAATCAAATTAAACATATTATTTGTGATATATACCATCCAAAAATCGCATAATCCTTAGCCAAAGGTAACCATTTCTGTAATTGTTCATCAGACAATTGTCCTTCAAGAGTTGGAATGAACAAAAGGTCATGCTACACGTATATGTAAAATAAATATATATTATATACTAATATTCATTGATGACATAAAAAAAATTTTTAGTTACCAAAATAAGAACATTAGGATCACCGGTTTCTGATAAAAGATAAAACCAATCATCTCTATCAAGATCATATTGCTTCTTATATTGAATTAACTTTTTCAATTTTTCTAAAGTTCTAACATAATATTTATCACGTGAAAGGAAGAATTTATCATCATTTGTGAACACGGGATATTTATTCGGATCCACCAACGAGCGAAGGATTCTTTTTTTTTCTATAAAAGAATTATTTAGAGAAGATTTTAAGGGAATTAATTAGAAGATTGATTCATACCGGTTCTTTTTGGACCACCGAGAATGAATTGAGTTAATTCTTCAATGGGAAATTGCACCGCTGAACGTTCTTGTGATAAATTGGGATTAACCGACGACATCTTGATTATTAAAATAATGAAACAAAAAAAATTTTAACTTTTGCATGCATTCTGAATGATAATCAAACAAATTCTTTAATACCTTTGCAACGGATTCTAAGTTACCTTATCAAGAAGAAACAAGTGTTTTCGTAATCAAAGTAAAAAAAAATATGTTACGATTCATACATTTACAAATCGCACATTTATATATATAACCTTATTTACCTTATTTGGGAAGATTGCTAGAAAAACAGGAAATTTTTCAGTTGTGTAATTATAAATTCTCAAAAAAACAGGAAAGATTCAGGTTCTGAGAAAAAAAAATTTCTCAAAACCATATTTCACGTGATATTATTACTAATATATTTTTCTATATTTGAAGAGCTAATAAAGAAAATAATAGATACTGTATGTTTAGAAATTGAAGATATTTAACGAGTTGAGAGGGATTATAAAAAATGAATGACAGAGCGTAAAAAGAAGAAATAAGGAAATAACAGCGACAATAAACATATTATTTTTCTTTCGTGCCATGTCGTTTATATGTTTTGATCTTTTTTTTTTTTATCGCTAAAAATGAGATAAAAAGTTATATATTATAATACAAGTTTTGAGTTTCTCCTAAACTTTAATTTTTGCATTTATCATCTTAAATCGAATACTCCAACTAAAATTTTCTAATTGCAGAGAAATCATCTTTTAAACAAATGTTATTTTATAATGATGAATTATTTTCGCTTTTATTTAATCGGCTTGAAACCGGGTTTGGTTTTGTAAATGAGAATAATTTAACTTGATTTTCGAGGATAGAATGTCCGATATGTAGATAAAAATTCTAAACGAAAAATGGGAGTCATTTCTGATCATTACGAGACGAAATGAAATATTCAAGATGTGAATTTCAAACTTTCAACTTTCTAAGCTTCTCAATACCTCCTTTTTAAGAAAAATTTAATATGTTCGCATAAACACAAAGTTCGCGAGAAACCTTTCAACAAATAACGGACTGTATAATGGTAATATTATGTAATGAATTTTCTTCCCACTACTAATCACATGATTAAATCGTTAAATTCACGTTTCAAAGGTCATTCCTTAATACTGTAAGTGCGGAATCCATCATCCTTTAGCCGCATAACGTAATGTACGGATTTGGTAATAACTAATAATTTAAACCAGCGAGTAAACATATGATCCAAAATGTTCTGAGATTAAACCCTTAATATATTTTTTTCCCCATTCTATTAATGGAAATGCACATGTTTTTATTTATAGTAGGACATTTGTTACATGGTTTATTTATATTGTTTGGAACTTGCTCAGAATTTTCTTCTCGTGTTCGCACACGATTCAAGTTTCTGGTAAAATCTTCAATACCAATAAAATCTAGTGCTTTTTCAGCAAATTCTATAGCATTATTATACAAAGAAACGGCTAATTCATTATTTTCTCTTCTTTCATGTATTAACCCAAGATTATTAAGAATAACACCTGCGCATTCATCACAATCTCTGTTCCCATCACCGTTTTTAGCTATAGATAAACCTTTTCTTTGTTTTGCATATAAGCCTGCAAGTAAATCTGTGATCGATATACAATCTTTGTTAATTAATGAAGTACTCGTAAATATTGAGGTATTTTCTAATACTTCATCATCTTCATTTAATAATTCAATAACATTTCCTTGTAATAACCCAATTGCCCATACGAGATATTTTCTGCTGTAATATAATCTTGAATTCTAATAAGGCCCCTGATTACGAAGATATCACATTAAGATAACCGTATCGTACACTTTGGGAATAATTCTCCTAAGTAACATAAGTGTAATCATGTACACTTTGGCCATTTTAATACCAGTAAACTTAGTAGATATCACATCAATTATCATGACGAGGTTCCAATCATCACAATCAGGGGCCCTATTTTCTAATATATAAATCTCCCAATTTCTTTGCAATACCAATCACCTCGCTCAAATCTTCTTTCCTTCCCTCGATGGATGTTGTAATAATAATTCCAATATTTGTCTGTATTGCAAGTTTGCATCTTCTAAATTTCTCCTCCACACATAATTATCCCCCCAAGGATTTTAGAATATCAATAATAATTTGATCGTTTAGATCTAATTTATCCCGTTCAAATATATTTTGTAATGCTTGTCTTAAATAAATTTCTGCTTTATGCGATATTTTTGTGATCCTCTTAGACAATCTCTCGCTGGACGTGATAATTTTGTAGGTGTTGGATATAGAAAATGTTCAATATAAAAATGATATCCTCTAATAATCCAATTATCACGATGTATGATAAACTTATAAATAAAAATGTTAAAAAACGAACAAATTCTCGTCCTGCTTGCTTAAATGCTATTTGAAATGTTGTCTGTTGACGTTTTAATGGTGTATATGTATAAGTCGTTGTCTTCTGTCTAAGATGTGATTGAAAAAATGTATTATAGTTAATCGTTAGAAATTTATTATTTTGAGTATATCTGAACAATCGAAAACGGAATGATGCTATTCCCCTCGTTACTGGTAAAGTGTGCATTGCTAGAGATTTCGAAGTGAACTAAACTGTAGTTGAAAGAAAACGTGATACAACTATATTATCATTGATGTGAACTTTAACGCAATTTCTAAATCCATTTTGAACTATTGGAGAGAATATCGACGAAAATCCAAAGCGACATTGTTGTAAAATCATAATTAAGTACAACCAGAAAAAAAAAAATTAAAAAAAAAATAATTAAATAAATTCCGAGATTTAGAGATTTAGATGTCCAATCATCATTGCTGACGATCCATTCACGCAATTTCTTATCAACATTTGTTAAGAAGAGTATGGATACGAAAACTAGTATAAAAAAATGGATAACATGAAAAAATGGTTTGAAATTTTATAATTCAAGGAAGGAAATGCCTTTACTATTAATATGATTATAATGAGCACTTTTCTTTTCTTTCTTTTTAACACTATTTGTGATCATTTAAGCGAAACTTGGAAACCACATTAACAAGGAGGTAAATGAAAATTAAATATGTTCTTTGCGAAAAGAGTTGTAAAACTAATTTATCTTTCTTTTTGTATTCCATATGAAATATTGTTAATGAAATTATTTATAATTATAAAAATTGTAAGAACTTCATTTGATTCATTTGATTTATCATTTTTGCGCTGATTATTAACCATCAAGAAATTTAAGTACAAGTACAAGTAAGTAGAATGAACCTTAATCTACCAGCATATGACCCAGATTTCATTGAAAAAATGAATGACAAGATAATGAATAAAATGGAAGAGTTTTCCCAAATCTTCTTTAGGTTTTTCATTAAACATCACTTATATTTATTATATTTTAAGAATAATAACCTGAATATGCTTTGTATAGTTGATTTGGAATATGCTTTTCAAGTTGAAGAGGCTTGGAATTCTAATCAGAGTAATCGAAATAAACCGTAAATTCATGTGTTGAATAAACATTCTTGCATTGTTTCTTATCCACATGGAAGCTAAACCAAAATTCATCTCATCTTATCTTTCTAAAAAGGACTTTGGTACACCCGAAGAAGATGCTTATAGTAGAGATATAACAATAAACGCGTTATTTTATAATATACACACATAAAGGTAGATTTTTTTTTTTTTTTAAATTTAACGCGAAGCCTTAGATTTTTTTTTTTGAATGGGCAAGTCAGATATGAAAGAAGGATTATTCGCACCCCACTTCCCGCTTATGAAACATTTAAAGATGATCCGCTTCGAGTATTGATATGTATAAGATTCGCAAGCAGATTTCAATTTGAGATTTTTGATGATGTGAAGGATGCCCATTATAAAAAATGATAGTATCAAAGTAAGAACGTATAAACGTAATAAGTTGCAGCAAATTATTTGTTCGTGATCGCATATTAACAATTTAATATTCCAATAGATAGCATTAAATGAGAAAATAAGTCGGGGAAGAATTGGATTAGAGGTTGATAAAATGATCAAAGGTTTAAATTCAGTTATTATTTATGGTATATCCTTGTGTGTTTGAATTAAAATCTTACTTTATGGGTTATATTTTAGGACATGATCCCACTCGCGCCATTGATTTGATTCTTAATTTAGGACTTTATGATATAGTTTTCTCATCACCTCCACAAGAAACCATCGTAGCCGGAAAATTTGAAGATTCAAAATTTGTTTAAATACAGCAAAATTCTTAAATGGTATGTATTATATCATCTAAACCTAATACTGAATAATAAATTAACTTATTGTTCTTGTGATTTTCTTAGTTTGTTTTCTGATGAAAGTAAAAATTATGAATTCCATCCTAAGTTTCGTCAATTAAATGAAGATGAAAAGCGAAAATTATATATGGCAGCCTGTACATTACCTTATAAAGATATGATATATACAGAAAAGAGAAAGAGGCATCCGGCTTGCCGTTTTTGTAATCCGCGAAGGGTTAAGGGTGTGAATTTACTTTTTTTGTTTTCTAATCCGAATTTTGAGAAGCCCCAGCAAATAGAGTTGCACTCGGTAATTTATACATTCATTGTATTTAGAAAGTATCGTAAAAAAAAAAATATTAATAATTCTTAAAGGTTATTTATTAAATAGACTATAGGATTATTGATACGTGAACTTGGATCTGGATGGTTAACTAATTTACTCTGCTTTGTCCAATGAGTTGATATCGAAATTTGACATTATGGACCAAGTTAAAGAAATTAGTGACAAATATACAAAGTTAATTGAAAGAGTACAAGAATTAAAATTGGAAAACG
>CAJVPQ010002823.1:0-12620 GCA_910591825.1 Funneliformis caledonium
AATAATTTATCCATTTTTATATATAATTTATCTATTTTTAGTAATTATTTGTGCACATTTTATGCTGTATAATATGTATACACAAAAATTTAATGTACACATGTGCACATTGTGTATATGAATTTTATACACTGTTAGAGCTAATAAAGTAATTTATAAAAGAATTAACAATCTTATTCTTTTTTTTGTTTTAAGTCTAAAGTAAATATAATGATCAAAAGATATACAAAAAATCAAGGATATCTAAAAGTTTTTCAAATAAGATATATGTACACAATGAAATAATTCATATTTGCATGATTAAAACTATTAGAATTAAAGATTGTTATGCAGTGACTAGAAAATACTTTATATTTATCTTATATAAAAAATAGTAAAGTTGATAATGACTATTTAAAATTATAGCTCTTATAAATTCAGAATAAATATATATATTAATAGTTATTTACTAAATAAATACTAATTAAAATTTATTTTAATAAAGTAAATTTTTATAATTTTATTATAAGATTTAGTAAATCTTTTAAAGCTATTTTAAAATATTACAGAACTTTTATCTGGTTCAAAATAAATTACCTTTAACTTTGTAGATCTAATAATATATTACTTAATAAGTAAATTTGCTTTTAAAGATGGAGAATCTAATGATAATTTATTAGATTTACTTTATAGATTTATATAATCTGAAAATCTTAGAATGCAATTAGCTAATAAAATTGAATATAAAGGTAGTAAAACTAATAAAGATAATTGTATGTAACTTTAATTATTGAAAATAATATTTATAAATTATAAACAAATATTAATTTATAACAAATTTATTTAAAATTAAGATATACTAATTAATGATTAAAGAAATGAAACAGATTTAGAAGATAAATTGTTATGCTATTTTGTAATCAAATCAAGACTTATTAGAATTCTATTAAGAAGTATAAAAGGAAGGAAAAAGGAAAAGAGGAAGAAAGAGGTATAGAAAAATAATTAATAATATAAAAAATGAAAGGAGAGTAAATATAGATCTTAGATTTTAAAATTAAAGACTTATTGAAGATTTAGTTATTATCATAAATCTTTTAAAAAAGGTAAAAACTTTGATTTATTTATCTTTAAAAGAATATTAAGAAATTTAAGCTTGTTAAAATATTATCAGTAATTTTTAATTCTCAATTAAAAGCTCAAATTTGTTGGTAATGATAATATCAAGTCTCAAACAATTGAAAAATTATTTTAATAAGCAATTAAAAAAGAATCAAATTCTATAGAATTTACTGATAATCCTATTATTTGGCAAAGTATATTATTATTACTGTACTTTTTGATAATAATGATGATAATATTAATATTGATAATGTCAATGAAGTTAATCCAATAAAAAATTTTATATAAAAATTCAATAAAAATATTAAGTTTTATAACATATAATTTTTATAGAATTTCAGTATAATATATATGTTTTTTTTTAGATTAAATCCTTAAACTTAATACAGAAAAGTGAAAAAAATGTATATAAAAAATAAGGAAAAATGTATATTTTATAATGCTTTAACAGATGTAAAAATAAGAAAAAAATATATTTTTATAATATTTTAACAGATGCAAAAATCATAAAAAAAATGTATATTTTATAATACTTTAATAGATGCAAAAATAAAAAGTATATTTTATAAAATTGATTCAAATTCTATTATATTTATATTATTTTTTTTAATTCTTTTCTTTTTTCTGATTTTTGTTTCTATATTCTGAAATTTTTTTTTTTATAAGTTTAGCTAATTTATCTGATATAGTTTAATTGTTTTCTCTTTCATTATATGCTATTTAAAATATTCAATTTAAAGTTCTTTCTTATTAAACTAATATTATAGTATTCATTTATTGATTGCTAATTAAAATAATTAAAAGATATTTAAATTTTTTTCATATATTTTGCTTATTATAGTATGAAACTTTTATAATAAAAACTTAAAAAAATATTAATAAAATTTAATCTATTATTTAGATTTTAATCAAATAAAAAAAATGATTTATATTTGTAAAATAAATCAATTTATAAAAAAAAGTATTTTTTCGATTTTATAAATTATGTAAGCATTATGTAACATATATATAAGCCAATTAAAAACTAGAATTAAAAATCATATAAATAATTTATTTTATTTTGTGTATATTTTTAAATTATAATTAAAGGAACTGAATCTAATGCTTTAAGAATAATTTATTATAATTCAACCTATATGTAATTACAATATTCTTATATATTTCTTTTGCTATATTCTAATATATCTTTATATAATTTAATTTATAATAATATTTAAGTTAAAATATATAAATGATAAAAAAATCATTCTTATAAATTTGTTATTACATATTTTTTCAATTTTAATTTTTATAATTAATTTTAGATAAATTTAATTTAGTGTAACTTTATTAATATTGAAAATATTAAAATTTTATTCAAAGATTCTTAAAGCAAAGATCATGTTTATTTATTTTATGGATTAAATTTTCAATTTTATATATAATAAATTTTTTTTTTGCATTTTAAATTTGTTTTATTTATACTATAATAAAGTTTTTATTATAGAAATTTTATAATATATCATTTCTTTTTTCATATGGATGTTATTTATGAATAATTATTTGATTTTTATTTTTATATAATACTTTTTATTAATTTTATCTTTTGTTATTTTTATATAAATTATATATTCAGATTTTCTTTTCTTTTTCTTTTATCCTTACTTATTTTTTAATTCTTTTCTTCTTTTCATAATTTAAAATAATTTTTATTAAAAATAATTCTTTAAATTCTTTTTTATATTCTGTATTATAAGTAATGTTTCATATATTACTAAATTTATTATATCTTAAATATTTTTTAAATTATACTTTATCTTCTTTTTCTTTCAAATTTTGTATTAGTATTTTTCTGTTTTTCTGTTACTATGAATATTAAATATTTTATTATTATCTAATTTTAAAACTTTTCAAATTTCTTTATAGTTATTATAGATAAAGAGTAACAAGTTTCTTAATATATTTTTTTTTTCTTTATACTTCTCATATTTCTCTTTTTAATATTTTCTTATTTTATGAATTATATCAGTTTTCATTTATATTTTTTAAGTTAAAATCCTTTTAATATCATTTTTTAAGATTTAAATATATATGTATTTTAAGTTTTATTATTTTTTTCATTTCATTTTCCAAATTCATTTTAATTTCTATTAAGTTTTTGTTATATTATCCTAAAATGTAATTTGCGTTTGAATCCTAAATATTTATTATTCATATTTCAAATTCTATAAATAAATCTCAAAAAAATTCACGTAAATATACAGATCCTAATCATTAGCATAATACACTATCAAATGTAATAGAATGCTTAAAATTACTTTTGATATAGCATCTAACTTCATTTAAGTTCATTTAATTTACAAACAACTTCACCCTCCTCCTTCAAATCATTATGTACCAGATTCTATTAAAGATTTTATTAAAGAAAATATCATTTTTTACCTCAGGAAAGTTTGTTTCTAATGGAATAGATTTATCAATCAAATATATTTTTTGTGGTTAAAATACATGACTAATAATTATAAATGTAATAAAAATGCATTTATTTCAGCGAAATAAATGGCTTGAAAAATATATTTGAAGATCATATTTTTCTCAAAATCTCCGATACAAGCTATTGATTTTTATGACAGGTGTTGAGAAAATAATTGAAAAATAAAATTCATCTGTATGAATATGGGATCGATGTCATATGTAAGTTTAAATTTGTAATTAATGAATCTAATAGAGTTTACTAAAATTTTTTATTAATTTATCATTATTTTTCTTGAAAATAATGGAAATTGTAGTAGGTTAATAAAAACAGATACTATAGCAGACTTTCTAATAGAAATTAGACTTCGCAAACATGTGGAACCAGAATTGTTTTTTGACGGAAAGATTTTGCTTAAATTTCTGCTGCAGGCGTGCATAGTCAAGTATAAAAATTACAGTCAACCCTCTCTAAATGCACCTCCTCGGGACCATAGTGAAAATTTTAAAAAATGTGCATTTAAAGAGAAAATTTCTATATGAATTCTATATTCTTGGGACTGAACAAGAACGTGCATTTAGAAAAAAATATATATAGTGTGTGCATTTAGAGAAGGTTGAATGTATAATTCATTGGTTGCACATGAAAAGTTTTCTTTTATTGAAACGACATTTGTACCTATTAATGTGTATTAATGGCACGATCAACCTATAAAAACATTTCATTTCTTAAGACAACAACCGAGGGGTAATCAAATTGTATTTATAAATTTTTTATGAAGAATTTATTTATTGGAAAATCGTTTCAAAGAAATCTGAGTGGTGGGCAAAGTTATTTTATTAGGACCGACTATAAAAAAAAAAATAATAATAATAATACTATCTTTGCTAATTTATTTCTAGGATAATTTCAATAAGTTTCGCCACAAAGTATATATATATATATATATTCTTTAATTTCACATAATAAATAGCTAAAATTATGATAATTAATAATGATATTTTTTTTATTCATGAGGATCTATCTTATTAATAAAATTTTAACGCGAACATTCTTTCTATTCAGTATTATCTACTAAATAAAATTTTTTACTAAATTCAGGACAAGTCGGGCCTTCTCCAGTCGAGGACACAGTTTTAAACATAAATTTACCAGTTAGTGACTTGTCTAAAAGAACTATAAGTTTTACTTTTATCGAAGCTTTATCGTCAGCACCGAAAATACTTCTATGACTCGTTAATGAATCAATAAACTTTCCATTTTCATCATATAAGTCAAGGCCTTGTACTTCAATTATTTTCGAGCTGTCTCTTTTCCAAACTACTTCAATCTCGTCAGTCACTTTAATTTTATCATCAGCTTTAGGAGAAATGAATTGATATGCTGTGAACGGGAAAGAAGGAAAAGATTTTATTAAAAATATATACACATATTTTTTTTTTTTTTAAAAAAAAAAAAAAAAAAGACTTACAAACACAATCAGGATTTAATGGATTATCTGTATAATAAATAAAGGAAATAGGTCGAAAAGATCAATTTTAAAAGGAAAATAAAATTATTAAAAAAGATCAATTTAAAAATGAAAGAAAAGAAAAGAAAAAAAGAAAAGCTTACATCGCGGTTTGTGAATAGCTAGAGCTGTTACTTCATTGAACAATGCGAATAAAGAGAATAAAGAGAATAATAAGAGAATTGAAATAAATGAATTGAATTTGATGACGGTATTCATTTTGTAATTTTTTTTTTTTATTTGTTAGTGGAAAGTTCTTATATTTATTAAAGTTATTTCTTTTTTTGTTGGAAGGTTAACGGTGGAAAGTTCTTATATTTATAAAGTTTTCGTTTCTAATGAATAGATTATCATTCTTATTCAGCAACAAAATAAAGAAGAAATAAAGATACTATTTTCGAGTATAAAATCATCTTTTTATTTATTGTGAATAGATTGGTTGGGTTGGTTGAAGCTTAAAAGATTTACAAAATTTATAAAAAAAAAAATCATTTTCTTTTTAAATATTTGTTATGGTTCTAATAATTTTTAATACGACCGGATCTAATAATTTGTAATACGACCAGATTTAATTCTTTTTGTTATGATTCTAATAAGTTGTAATACGACAAGATTTAATTCTTTTGTTATGATTCTAATAAGTTGTAATACGACAAGATTTAATTCTTTTTGTTATGATTCTAATAATTTGTAATGCGACCAGATTTATCTATGATGACCCCGAACTAAAATATATTCGGAGAGGGATCAACAATAATTTTTGGCTAATTGGTCAAATCGGCTAACGCCTTAAATTTACAATTTTAGTATGTGTTGATATAAGCTTCTGTAATTATCTTAAAAAACATCCATATTATGATTACGGTAGATGAGACCCAAATAATTTTATCGCATAATAAGTGCGGGATCAACTCAAGAAAAGGAGCGAAGAGAATTGGTTTGCCTTAAGATATGTTTGGTTTGATATTACGAAGACCCATATATAGTCAATGAATAAACTCAAGACATGAGCATTATATTATTATATTCTGATATAAATCTTGCCATGTTTGAAGTTAGAGTGATGTGAAAATAGATCATAGAAAATAAAATTATAGAACAGTGAAAAAATTTGCGTTTTTTATTTAAGTTAAAAGTTAAAAAACAAACAATTTTGGAAATAACTTTCGGAACTGGCACACTTCCAGAATAGCAACTAGCTCACATAGGAGGACATGAGAGCAGACAAATATGTCACACTATGTCATGCCCACTTTGCCAAGTACAACATTAAGAGATTTTTCTGCGGAAGCAAAATTTAATCCTTGCTGATGTAGTCCAGTTGTTATCAGCGAAGCCTCTGCCATTTTTGAAAAAATATTTTGAGTCTTTTGGAATTGTTTGAAGCAATAGGTTAGTAATGTAATCATACGAATCCAACGCTAAACATCCTTTTGTGAGATGGACTATAAATAGACCATATGTCATATTCGGATGAGACAATCACACAGTTACAGTTCAATAAACAACCTATTATATAATGCGACCTAAAACTCCATTTGTTGAAAACTTTGCTTAATTAAGTTAATCACTTAATGTAAATACATATAATAGGTGTTCCTTAATTTCTATGAACGCGAGAATGGGACTGAGCGATATCATTTGCTTTGTTGCATATAAAATGGAGGGTAACCTATAATCGCATAAAAATTGCATCATACAAATTTATAAAGCAGTAACATAACAAACCAAAAATTACCTTGACATTTTTCATTTCAACGTAAAACTTCTATATACATGCAAGTGTTCTTACAGAATTGGGCAATACAGTTATACATATCTACAAATGTTTGTCCCTTTTGCAATCCATTACAATGACCTGATATGTCCAGCCCTTGAAGCAAAATAATATAAAGAATTAATAACGAATGAAGGTTGGTTGTGTCAACTATCTCGTACCCCATGACTGGAACTCTGAGAATATATATTTTATGCAAATCTTCATCTGGGGAGTTTGCATTAGATTTAAAAAATGCATGGAAGATGTCCCTCATAGTTATGGATAAGTCAAGTGAGTTCAAAAAAATTTTTTTACGATGTAGTTCCACTTCGGAGGCCTGTATTCGCTTCTAATTTATCTATACTGTGCTTTAATGTTCCCTGAAAGTCACATTTTTGCACCCGAGCACGGAGTGTTATTTAACGACCTTCGTTACGTCGTTGAGCCGATGCCCAGGAACAGATCTTCCCCTAAAGAAATACGTGTATGTTATATGAAAAGATTGGTAAATGAAAATTCATCACCTGTTATAATTTCTTCAACTTACGAGTCCATTTTCAGTTCGGTCTGTCGAGAAATCTTCTTGTGAGCATGTTTGTAAGCAACTCCGAAATCGGTAGATTAACATCACAGCTTCAAAAGTCACGGGACGGACGATCATTTTGCAGATCGATAAAAAAAACCGGTAAACTCGGTATAGAATTTTTTGAAGAAAAAACATAATGCTTTGTAGAATTAACTAAAATGAAAACTAAGAGCTAGAAATATATAAAGTTGATTATATAAAATAATTAAATATTAAATTAGTTGAGGTTGCAAAAAATAAACAAAAATAAAGAATGGAACAGAATTCAAAAAATTAGAATAAAGGTTAAAAAATAAAAAAATGGAGCAGAATTTAAAAAATTAGAACAGAGGTTGAAAAATTAAAAATGGAACTCCACTCTATTTTTTTTTTTTTTTTATTTCTGTTCTAATTTTTTAAACTTAATTTCAATTTTTTTTTATTTTTTTAACTTCTGTTCTAATTATTTGAATTTTTAACTTCTGTTCTAATTTTTTGAATTTGCTTTATTTTTGTTATTTTTCAACCTTTATGAATTTTCTACTTTTATTTTTTTAGTTTTTAACCTATATTTTAATTTTTGAATTCCACTTCATTTTTTAATTTTTTCAATCTCTGTTTATTATTTTTTGAATTTTAAATTTTTATTTTTTAATCTTTATTCTAATTTTTTTAAACTCTGCTCCATTTTTTTTATTAATTACAATATAAATTTTAAAATATTTTAAGAAAATTTAATATTGGTTAATTTTAATTATTTAAATTTAATTTTATATAACTAAGATATTAAATTTGTATATCTAAAGTTATTTTTTAACTAAAATGTAAGTTTACATAATATTACTATATAATAAAAGATGTATAAAATTATTAATAAATATACAGTATGTCAATCATTTATGAATTTATTAGTATCATTTAGAGTTCTATTAAAACTATGAATATTCTCACTTTTCTTGATCCAATTTCTTAACATATTTCTTTATAAGTATTCTAATAATAAATATTACTTTTTTTATGAATGATATCAAAAAGTTCATTTTTCATTTAAATTATTTGAGTTTCTAGTATTTCAAAATTGATTTCTATAAATTAATCTTTAAATAGTTCAGTTCAATCTGAATTATAGATCAATTTAAAATTGAATTAAAAATTTCAGTTTTATTCAGTCTAAATTTTTAATTTTAAAAAGTGTCAATCTGAAATAGAACTAAATTATAAACTAATAAATATCTGAATTAAACTAAAATTTTAGATTAATCTAAAATTTTAAATGGTTTATTTCAAATAAATGATAATATTAAAAAATTATAGAATGGTAGTCAAATTATAGATATTAGATTATAGAGTGATATTCAGATAATAGGTAATAAACAAATTATAATATGGTAATCATATTATAGAGTGATAAGAAAATTATATAGTGATAATCAAAATATATAATAGTATTATAATCTATCTTAAATGATATATCACTATATAATATAATTATATTATATAGTAATATACCATTAATGATAATAATATTATTTTAAACAAAAATAAAAGAATTAATTATTTAGAATAGTAATAATATTATTCTAAATAAATAATAAGAAAATTGATCATTTATAATGATAATAATATTGTTTTAAATAAATAATAAAAAATTATTTATTTAGAATAATTTAATTAATATAGTCTGAATATCATCTTTTAACCTATCTTTTCTTTTTATTTATTATCTCTTTTATATTCTAGTAATTTATTTAAGTCTTTCTTACTATTTGTACTTTTATATTAATATAATTTTTGTTATTACTCTTTAATTTAAATGATACCACTTTATAATCTAATTATTTTTTTTTCTTTTTATTTTAAAATCATTTACAATTTAATTTTTATATTAAAAATGCTGATCTTTTATACCTATTTAGGCATCAGCTTCTATGTTAAGGGTGTCAATCTTCTATATATGATTAGGTGTTTAATTTACTGTTAAGGGTGTTAATCCTCTGTATTTATTTGAATACTTAATTCTATATTGAGAATGTTAACCCTTTACACCTATTTAGATACTAAGTTCTAATATATAACTTCAATTTTTATAAAAATATATAGAAATATAGATCCATCTAAAATCATTAGTAATTAATAGGTATTATACCATTTAATGGTAACTATATTTCTGCTATTTTATTTAGCTTTTTTCAGTAATACTACTTACTAGCTTAATATATTTTTATTTTAAAAAAAAATTCAAATTTTTATTAGATCAATTTCTAAGTCAAAACTTATTATAAAAGAAAGTATTTTTTTTTTGATTTATCTTGTTTTTGTATATCTTTCTTAGGTGTCTTAGCCACCTTAGTAAAAATAAAATTCTAGAAAAAAAATAGTAATTTGTTTATGTAATATATGTATAAGATATGCATTATATATATATATATTATATGTATGAAATATGTTAGTATATCTATAAAAAAAAATGTAAAAATGTAAAAATGTAAAAATGTAAAGAAATTTGAATTTTTCTAGATCAACTAAGACCTCTAAAGCAGATCAATCAAAAAAATATTTTAGCAATCTAATAAGATTAATTTATTATTTTGCTTTTACCTTTAAAAGTTATAAAATTCCTAGAGCAGATTTTTCTAAGGTATCTAGCTTCTTTCTATAATAATATATTTTTGAATGATAGTTGTTTACATATAAATTACATATCTTATGTATTAATACAGTAGGTTTCTTATACTATTTGCAAAGACTTTGTTAATACCTTTTCTAATAGAGTTTGTATTTTTCTTATCAATTACAAACTCGTTCATATACGTTTCTTTATTAAAAAGATATTGGCAAGCAAATTTACTTTTATTGGATTTCTATAATTATTATTTAAATTTTTCTAGAATAATATATCCTAAATTTAGAATATAGTATTATATAGCATTAATATTAGTATTGAGTATTATCCAAGTAAATCTGAGCTTAATTTTGAATAGTATCTAGGGTATTATATTTAAAGAAAGATACTACATAAAAATATATTACATAAAGGGAATACAATAAAAGAGGAATACTAATTATAATTTATGATAATCATTAATCATCTTTTTTACTTTGAATTTTAAATTTTAATGTTTTAAAATAAAATTCATACTATGTTAGATAATATAAATAATATAAATTTTATAAATAATGTAATCAAAGTTCTATTTATTTTAATTTTTTCAATTTTAACTTTTTGTTCTTAGTTTTTTTATCCTTATAATCATAATATGAATTGCTTTTTCTTTATTATTTTACTATAAAATAATATAAGTTTACATGCAAATAAAATACCAACTATGCAAGAGTATTTGAAAATTTACAAAGAGTATAGAATATAAGAGAGAAACTTGCTATTATTATGTATCATGAAAAGGGATATAGTAAAAATGAAATAGCAGCCAAATTTAATATTGAGACTAAATAAGTTTATGATTGGTTATCTAAGAAAGAACAATTTATAAAGTTGCAACCTAGTTTAAAATGTTTAAATAAAGGCAACCTATAAAATATCCTGCTTTAGAAATAGCTTTAATTGAGTAGATAAAAGAAAGAAAAAGTAATTAGCAAGCAGTTTTTCAAAATATGATTCAAATAACAGAAGAAATTTTTTACATCTAAAAAGTTCAAATTTATATATGTTTTGAATATTATTCAAAGCTAATTCCTTCTAATTAATATTATAATTGTGATAAGGTAAAAAATTTATTTGTTAAAAAGTATAATAATTGATTTTTTTGATATTAATATTCATTTTTTTTTTTTAAAAAAAAAAAAAGATTGATGATTTTGATACTTTTAATTTTCTTGAAGATTCTATAGATAAATCTTAAGTTGCACTTAAATATCTTATTGATCATATTAATGCTATTAATATTTTGGAGATTTAGAAGGTTAAACATTTAGTAATTAATACAACATCAACCAATTATGTGGCATTGTGTCAAAACTATTCACATATTTATACATATTTACTTTTAATTAGTGAAGGTCTTGTTTGTCATCATTTTTTCAAATAATGTTAAGAATACAAAAAGCAAAATTTTCTATAGCTTTGGTAAAGGATCGATGGTATAAAAATTATGCTAATATTCAAAACATCAATACTTTATATGATTCTTCTGGAATATATGATCAGAGTGTGATTAAAAATTCATCTATAACTTCTATACATGAGTTTCGAAATTTTAGACAAGATTTCTCAAATCAAGATTCTGAGATTGAGCATACAATTGAAAAACGAAAAATTTATGATAAATGTGCTGCACTAGGATGAAAATTAGCATTATTAACAGCTGAATTTCATTGCTACTACTTTACAAGGTTTAATTCAATAAGAGAAGCAATCTAATATTAATTTGACAAGCAATCAAATACAAAATATGGCACTGAACCCACTGCAAGTAAATTCAAAAGGAAGACTTTCTAAAAGACTCAAATCATGTACAGAAAATAGTTCAAAAGGTTTCAAGAATAAGAATCGTTCTGGAGATAGTTATACATGCCGAAAGATGGACATAATGCAAGAAGTTGCACCGTGTAAAAATGCAAAGGAAATGATCATACTTATTTACATTGTTCAAACAAGGAAAACATATCTGCTTAAAAATATTTTACTTAGATAACATTGTTATTTATATTATTAATAAATTAATAAATATATATTAATTGCGTACTTGTGTGCTGCGCCACTTTATATACTACGCCACTTTGGGATGGTGTTTAAGAAAATCATCGGGGATGGTGATTAGAAAAGTTCTATATTAAAATGGAATTTCAAGTTATTAAAAATAATTTACAATTTTTTTTACGTTTGAATTTCAAATTTTTTTTTTATTTCTTCAAAAAAGTATAGTAATACGTATTGAATGTAATTCTAATTGCTATTATTTGCAAGTCTTATTATAATCTGGGGAAGAATCTTTTCTACTTTTCGTTTATCCGAAGGTGATCCAAAAAAAAATATTGCATTATGATGAATGACTAAATTAAGAAATTTCATGCATTACAAATGAAAAAAGCTATTACAAGTATCGAACTTTTTGATCCTAGTTTCGAATTGTTGATATCGTAATTATTGAATGTAAATCTAATTGCTATTGTTTGCAAGTTTTATTATAATCTGGGGCAGAATCTTTTCTACTTTTCGTTTATCCGAAGGTGATCCAAAAAAAAATATTGCATTATGATGAATGACTAAATTAAG
>CAJVPQ010002824.1:0-12620 GCA_910591825.1 Funneliformis caledonium
TTGCGCTATTTTTGCAAAAGGAGGTTGCATATAGTCATCGCTGAACTGATCAGATTGCATCTAGCAATTGATGATTTATCTTATTAAAGATTTAGTCTCCTTTATATACTTTTAAATGTAAAATCTAATATATCAAATATGTCCAGTATATCAAATATATCAAATATATCAAATATGTCTGACATTTAGATCTGCAACCTTCTGCGTCACGTCCATCAATCCAATCCTATTACAGTATCATACTGTGTGATTTCCTAGAACTAAAAAATGAGCTCCACTATGTATTGCGTTTCTTCTATTCTTTTTAACATATTTTGGATTTTGAATATAAATTATAGGTTTTTTAGAGTAAATAGGAACTCGAAAATGTACATTATAAATTTTATTATCATATGTAAGAAATTTTTGTATATCATTGCCTTGCATAAGTAAGACTTGTGCATTATATTCTGTAATAGTTCTGTCTGTACTAATACTTATTAGGTTAATGTTTGCTTGAATTGACATTTCAACAACTTTCTTTAAAATTGCATAAATTCTTAAGTTTTGGCATCACCCTTGTTGGTAATAATGTGATGATAACTGAAAGAATTCTGCTGATAGGAATCTATTAAAAAATATTATTAATTTAAACTATTTAAATTTATAATTTATAATTATATTAGTTTAAATTACCTTTAGAATAACATATCTTATTTGTGATACAATGACTTTATTATCTTGAATTTCTTTAATTTTCAAATGAATATCATCATATGTTATTACATTTATATTGTTAAAACCTAAAGTTGATCTAACTATACATCTCAGCTCTTGTGAATAGGTTAATTTAGTGTGAATTTTAGTGTAATCCATCATAGCAATCATGGGTCCTGTCTATTTTAAAACCTCTATGAGGTTAGAATTAGTTAAATAATCACTATTTTGAATACGTAAATATCTACATTTTTAAAACTATTATATTAAATTTTAATTTAAACTGATTGTTATTAATAATATATTTATTACCTTATAGATCGTAAATCCATTCCTCCTAACATTTTGTGAAATATACCATATTCTCTACTACTATCTGATAACAAACTGAAAAAATGATGAAGATGCTCAGAATATCGCAATGCTCTTTTACTTTTATCCTATTCTTGAATTTTTTTAATTTGAAGCATTAACTCTACTAATTCACTAAAATTTTTATTTGTTTTAAATGCACCTTTTTTTTCATATTCAGCTAATTTTGTTCACATATTATATTTATCTGATTCCTCATAAATTGTATTTCTATATAAAGTTTTTAATTTATTGTTACCTAAAAGTTGAACTAATCTATTATCTTGAATATGTCATTTTAGAATATATTTAAATATTTTTTTTATTACACGTTGAATACTGATTGCATCACAAAAATGGTAATTATTTTTTAATTTATCACACTCTTTGTATATTTTAGATTCACAGACAGTAAATTTTTTACATTGTTACTGATAAATTCCTCTAATCTAAAAACTAAGTCACATGTGCTCTTTATAAATTATAAAGCTTTTGTCATTCATTAGGGTTTAATTTACTATAAACTAGATGCTCATCTTTAAATTTTTGTGAAAATAGCTGACAAACAAGTTCTGTTTCACGTTTTGATCCACCAAAGTCAGATGGATAACAAAGTATATACTGTTTAATTTGATCATTTGATAATCCTTGATAAGAAAACTGCATTAATAATGGTATTTCATTACTACTGAATTTAAAATATTTTTCAATGCTATATTGACCTTGTATTTTGACATTACATGCTCTTTTGCTACGTACATGACTTTGAAAAAAAATAATTAATTAAATAATTTTTAATAAATAATCAAATATAAATAATTTTTATTTACATTTTTAAGTTTTTTACTGAGTATCTTTTATTTAATTTTAAATTTTTTTCACATATGCATCGAATACGTTTTGGATTAATTAATCATGAAAAATATTTATGTTAGCGTAATTTCTTTTCTTTAGGATACATATGAGGTTCTTCATCATGCAGAACTGTATTATATTTATCATCACTACATTCATCATCATTGCATTTATCATCATACTCATCGGATTCTTCGCTAATATCCGTATTATTATCATCAGTATCAACATTACTAAAAAACGTTTTTTATGAGTATTATTAATAATTAAAGAAAAATTAAAGTTCATTTGTTTTAGTTGCTTTATCAGTTTAGGTGGTGTAGTTTCTTTTTCATAGTTTGCAATTTCTTCATGGTCTATATGGTTTATAAGCTTATTTTTACCTTTTTTATTACTTAAATCAAAATATGTATAAGATAATACAGAAAAACTAAGTATTGTTTGTTGTATTACTCTTTTCTGTAAACATTCTCTGTTATTTTCCATCATGAAAAAATTGAAAATAATTTTTTTTACTTGCGTTTACCTGGATAATTATATAATATTTATCTCATATAATATTATAATCATCATACATAATTACAACCTTTACCATGATTCAGCTTGTCTTGAAATTTTATGGTAAAAATATCAACACAGTAAAAATATCAGAAATAATTATAAAATACAAATAATTAGCATTCATATGATCAATACTTATAAATCAATGTATAGCATATACATATCTTTTTATTCATACTACTATTAGAAATATTTTACAATTTATTAAGAATTTTACTCTTTTATTAAACAGAAAGTAAAAAAAAACTTTACCCTATAAAAACTTGAATAACTTTTAAGATACTATAAAATTTACCTATAGTTTAGTCGGTAACTCTAGAAAATTTTTATATTAACTTTACTTAGTCTATGTATCGGTCATATCTAATATAAGTTTTCAGAATCCTATTTACTTATGTAGTGCATATGTATTAGCATTCTAATTTGATGTCTTCTATTATGATATCATTAATAAAAACGTTAGAGAATTCTTATTTTTATTTTAGTATCATCAGTAGTTTAATAAGAACAGGTCTAATATTCAAGTTACATTAGTTTCAATTAAATGATATCTTTATAGATAGTGTCTATTTTATTTTACTTAATTTTTTCAAACTTGAAGGATATTTATATAATTTTTTTCTTTTAATCGATCATTATTTGTAGTTCTCATAACTGTCAATCAAAGTAACTTTTAAGTAGATTGCTATTTACTGGTTTGATAAAAAGGCATCTATCTTCTTCTCTTAAATAGTAAGATTTATTTATCAAGGTCTCATAAATCCTATATGATCTTTTTCATTTTGGCCCTAGTTTTTCTAAAAACTGATTAATTCATGTAGCGTCAAAATACAAAACTTTTTGTCTTATATTAAATGATATTGGCTTAGTCAAATGCTTGTTATGTGCTATCTTTTATTTATTTTCATAATGGTCATTATCTGTTTAGGTTTTTTTCTAATATCTGAAAACTTTCTATGATTTGTCAAATTCAATTTATTAAATTTTATCTTCTTGATCAGTATGATCGTCAAGAAATAATTTTGCTTCTCATTCATATGTTAACAAAAATAAAATTATCTTGGTAGTTGATTGTTAAGTAGTTCAATAAGTAAATAATATAGGTTTATATGTAGATTCTATTCAGTTTATTCTTGTATAATTTTTGCTAAAGATTCTTTCAATGTTTTATTAAATCTTTTAACTTATCTATTCATCTGAAAATGATATAGCGTTGAATTATGATATTTAATTTCAAATTTTTTCATTAATTCTTTTATCATAGTATTGTTGAAATGTATTCTTTTATCTGATAAAATTTTTATAAGACATCTATATTTACAAATAATTTTTTTATAGATGAATAAAGCAACTTAACTGGCGGTGACTTCTGTAATAATTCGTACTTCTGCTATTTAGTAAATATATCTACAGCTATGATAATATATTTATTTCCTCTAGGAGTTATTGGTAAAGGGTCGATAAAATCTATCCCAATCTGATAAAAAAGGCTATGAGAAGATATAGGATGCAATTCGTTATTCTTGTTTAGTTCTTCTCTTTATTGGTAACAATCACAAGTTTTCACATATTCTTTAACATCTTTATACATTTGAGACCAATAATATTGAGTTTTAATTTTGTTGAACATGATTTTCTGTCTAAAATGTCCAGTTTTAGAATCATTATGCATCATATATAAATAGATTCTAATTCATGTCTTTTGAGAACTTGTAATAAATATCTAGGTCTTCTTTAATCAAAATGATATAAATTTGTATTCTGAATTATAAATATTTAGTCATACTCATAAACTTTTTCTTGTCTCTATTAGATTGAATATAATCAGGAAACTTATTATAATTTAAATATTATTAAAGATTGATGTATATCCATTATGAATAATTGAGCTATAAATTATAATGCTTACACTTTCGCTTTCACTCAATTAAAAATAAACTTAAAACTTTCATTCATTAGCACTATTCAATTAGGTGCTAACTCTTTAAAATGATATAATATAAAATAGAATATAATTATAACATTAAAATAATTAATATGAGAGTGATAAGAAGGTTGTAATATTTAAAATCTAATTCAGAAGTAGATATACGACTTTGAGTTTCATTAAAATTTGATACAATAATTGGAATGATAGTTGGTCTATAAAGGTTAAACAATTTATTTAATCTTCAGTCAATTCGTCAGAAGTTTGAGGGTTAAGAGGTGGGTATAATAATTCTACTGCAGCATGACAAGCTTTATCGTGATATTGCACTTTTTTTAGGAATATTCCAAAAGATTTCATTAGTTAAAACTTCAAGAAACATTTCAGAATAGATTTGATCAAGTTTGTATCCAATAACACAATAATGTTATAGATCTATAGTGATAATTTTTTCACAAAGTATGTAATTAACAAATAATCTTATCTTACTTCTATTAATGAATGATCTTATATTTGCTTGACAGTTGTTTATTTAAATTCTATAGCTTGAAGATATATATTATGTATATCTTGTTTCCAATCTTTTCATTTTCCATTAATTATAGATTCAAGATCTTCTTAAATAAAGCTCTGAACAGTTCAGATTAATCTAAAAATTTTCAGTTCAGATCAACTTTAGTTCAATTTCAGATTGCAAAAAATTCAATCTGAAAATTTTCAGTTTAGTTCAGATTTTTTTCGAATTATAAATCTAATCTAAACTAAAAAAAATCTGAATTGAACTGAAAATTTTGGATTAATCTGAAATTTCAAACGATTTCTTTATTGTTCATTTGGAATGATAATTTCATCATTCTAAATGAATGATTCTTTTATCGTTTTTTTAGAATGATAATTTAATTGTTTCAATCAAATGATTTTCTTATTGTTCATTTGGAATGATAACTTCAATTATTTTAAATGAACAATTCTTTTATTATTTGTTTGGAATGATTCTTTTATCATTCTTTTGAAATGATAATTTAATCATTTCAATTGAACGATCCTTTTATCATTCTTTTAGAACAATAATTTAATCATTATAATTAAATAATTTTCTTATCATTTGTTTAGAATAATAATTTCAATTATTCTAATTGAATAATTTTCTTATCATTTATTTGGAACAATAACTTCAATTGTTCCAAATGAATGATTCTTTATTGTTCTTTTAGAATGATAACTTCAATCATTCTAATTGAATGATTTTTTATCGTTCATTTAAAATAAAGATGGCGTTACAATATTGTAACACTTATTTGTCATCTGTTGCAACTTAAATTTTAATAATGTTGCAATTTGTTGTAACATTGTGATGCTTATTTGTTACCTGTTGCAACTAATTGAGACACTATCTTTAGTTTAGAATGATAATTTCGTCATTCCAATTGAACGATTTTTTTATTATTCTTTTAAAATAATAATTTAATCATTCTAATTGAACAATTTTCTTATCGTTTGTTTGAAATAATAACTTCTTTTATCGTTCGTTTGAAATGATAATTTAATCATTCAAATTGAATGATTCTTTATCATTCTTTTGAACTGGTAATTTAATCGTTCAATTAGAATGATTGAAGTTATCATTCGATTGGAATGATTAAATTATTGTTTTAAAAGAACGATAAATTTAATCATTCTAAATGATCTGAAATTTCAGATTAATCTAAAATTTTCAGTTCAGTTCAGATTTTTACCAGTTTATAGTTCAGTTCAATTTTAGATTAGCATTTTTAAGATTTATAATCTGAACTGAACTAATCAAAATTTTCAGTTCAGTTCAGATTGGCCTATAATCTGGACTGAACCAAACCGTTCAGAGCATTATTCTTAAATAATATTCTGACTCATTATCACTTCTTTGAGAGTATAATCTTTATCTGAATATTTGTTTTATTAACAATATTCTTCTTCAACAAAATCAGAAATTCTTGATAATAATTGTCACATTTATACAAAGTATGTTCATTGGAAGACAGTATATAATTTTTATAAGGATTTGCATATTGGAAACAGAAAATATAATATCAGTATAAATGATAATCAGTTTTATTGTAAGAGTAAGAATTCTTTCTATATTAATAATTATTCATTAATCTATTCCATTATCATTTAATTTGATATCCTGATATATCTAAAGTTAAAAAATATACTTGGATCCATTTAGAATTAGTGGTTGATTCTTCTTCTAATTCTTTTATTAAGGCTATAAAGACTGGAATCATTCGTAGGAATGTATCAGCATTCTGATTCTTATTTCCTGAATAATGCTTAATAGTGAAATTATAGGCTTACAAGAATAAAGCTCATCTAGCTACTTGTCTCTTTACATGTTTAGTAGTTGACAACTAATTCAATACAGAGTAGTTAGTCATTATTTTGAAGAGTTGATAGCAGAAATAGTAGTTAAAATATTCAATAGCCCATCGAACTGCAAGATATTTCTTTTCATGATAGTATATTTTAATTCTAAATCAGATAATTTTCTGCTTGCATAGAATATTGGATGTTTAAGTTCTTGATCATCTTTTTAGGTAAGTATAATTTCTAACCTTTCATCTAAGACATCTGTTTAAATGATAAAGACTTTACTTAAATCAGGTTGAATAAAAACTGAGGCTGTTATTATTTTGAATTTTAATTCATTGAATGAGTCTTGATACTGTGTTGTTCAATTTCAAGTGGTACTTCTTTTAGTTAGATCACGAAAAAGTCTTGTAATCTTTGCAAAATCTTAAATAAACTATTGATAGTAAGAAAAGAGTTTCAATACCATTTGTATTTCTTTTGGATTTCTTGATATAGATAAATCAATCATAGTTTGGATTTTTTTTTGATCAGATTTGATTCTATTGCTTCTTATGATATGATCTAAATAGCTAATCTCATTCACTACAAATGTGTATTTCTCTGATTTTATTTTTAATCCTATTTTCTTTAATCTGATAAAGACTTATTATACATGATTACAATGATCTTGAAATGTGATTAAATAAATGATAATGTTGTCTAAGTAAACTGCATAGAATTTTTCAATAAATCGATTTATTAATCTTTGAAAAGTAGCAGATGCATTCTTTAAACCAAAAGACATCACTTTAAATTTATAAAGTCCTGAAGATATGATGAAAGCTGTTTTCACTTAATTGTTAGAATGAATTTTTACTTATTAGTATCTGCTTGCTAAGTCTAGAGCAGTAAAATTCTAAGTTTTCCAATTGATCCTACATATTTGGTATTGGGTATTGATCTGTAACTATTACTGAATTTAATAGATGATAATCAACATATATTCTAAGATTTCCAATCTTTTTAGATATGATTACAATTAGAAAGGCCTATGAACTTTCTGAATGATTCCTTTTTCTAATATTTTATCAATTTCTTTCTTTAAGAAATCTTTTCTTTTCTGATTTAATCAATATGAAGAGTGAGCAATAAGTCTTGTGTTTAGTTTTAAGGAAATTTGATAATTAATAAATGGATATTAATTTCTCTAGTAAGGGCTATTAAAGTATATTTAACCATTATTTAGCTCAGTATCTAAATCGTGATAGTCTAAAAAAGATTTCACAATTTTTTGAAGGGGAGTTTCAATAGTATAGACTGAGGTAATTTGAATTAAGGTTGACTAATTTCAGATTTTATATTCGTATTTGATGGTCTTTTAGATGTTCTTTCTACACTTTTAGAGTAGTTGAAGTGTTTTTTCTTCTATTAGGTTACCTAGAAGAGATATAAGACCTTCTATCTCTAAGTTAATATATTTATTGAAATTGAGAATTATCTGATTTTTGACTAGTAGTATCTTTCTTTGAAAGAGTCATGTTTAATTCTTCTTATAATAAATAATTGTTAAATTTAATTGAAGATTGTGTTCATGCAACAAATGGAAAAAGATTATTAGTAAAGTAATCAATATCTATAAATACTGAAATTAATTAAGTAGTCAGAAATAATTCAGTCGCAGTAGAATTATATCTGTAACTTTGAGTTAAAACACTAATTTGAGCAATAAGAGTTCTAAAAAGATCACAATTATTTAGATGTGAATTAAACTCAAGGACAGTTTAACTAATAATAATAAAAAGGTCAAATATAATATCAGTATATTCAAATGCTTCAAATTGGAAATAATATCAATTTCACAAATTTTCAAAATTTTTAGGTTCAGGGATATAAAGAGGATAATAAATCAGACAGGATAAGTCTCTTTTAAGAAGTTCTTTTGGATCAATCTCTGGTCTGTGACTGAATTTGTGTATTTGATTTTTTTATTTAATCTCGTTTAAATTTACAATTCTTAACTTTTCTCAAAAGTTTTTATTTTCTAGCAGGAATCATCAAATTGTTATCAGATTCATTTTCAGTTATCTTAACATCTAAGTTGAAAGACTATAGCAGTTGATTCTACACATTGGAGTTTCTGACCTTAGGATTTTCTCTAAGTTTTACAGGTATCTGTTAGACTTGAATTAACTTGGAAATTTATTACGTCTTAGAATTTAAGATAAATTAGTCAAACTTATAATAATGAACTCAATAGTAAGAATATAAGGTATTACAACAAATCCTAGATGAGGAATAACATTGAAGGGAAAAATAAATTTGTATGGATTTAAATTGATTCCTTTATTTATAACTTAAAACTTGTATGAAACTTATAAGTAAGTTAATTTACAACTTAAGTAAAAAGATATTCTATTTATACAAAATTAATTTACTATAACTAACTAATTGCTATACTATAAACTAACTATTTTAGTAAACTTTAACTATAAAATAATAATAAAAGATAATAAAATAAAGATATAAAATATAAGATAAAATAATGAAATAAATAAATATAATAAAGATATTTTAGAATGAATAGTTATGTATTATTATGAGTATAATTAGAATTTGCAGTATCAGAAGAATCAGGTGGATTTTAGTTGATCAGATAAATTATGTAGATCTTTAATATTTTTCTGATTTGTCTGACATAGTAATTGTAGATTATTATTACGCATTATCATTTGATGGTTCTCACATGATATTTTCTGTATTTGTAATAATATCCATCTCCAATGTTAATAACATTAGAATAGAAAACTTGTTATTGAATGTTATGTTAAAGTTTTTACTTTTACTTAAATCATATTTTAAGAAACTGCTTGCTGGTTACTTTTTCTTTCCTTTATTCACTCAATTAAAGCTACCTCTAAAGTAGATTATTTTGAAAGTTTACTTTTATTTAAATATTTTAAACTAAGTCATGCCTTTATAAATTGTATTTTTTTAGATACTGTGATCAAGTGTTGATTTTAATGATCATAGATCTGCAAATGTGTAATGAAATATAGAATGTCAAAAATGTTAAAACATATTAAACATATTTAATATAATTAATATATTTAATATATCAAATATATTTAATATGTCAATATATGTAGCCGATTATAACTAAATAATATAATTATATTATTTAGTTATAATCGGCTTAGATTAGGTTATTTAGTAATAAAATAACCTAAATATGATGATTAAATAATTTAAATATAACTAAATAATCTAGATATAACTAAATAGTTTAAATATAACTAAATAATAACCTAGATGTGATTAAATAATCTAATTAAATAACTTAAATGTGATGATTTTTATACTTTATTATTTTTTCTACTATATTCATTACCTTTGAAATTGATTATCTTTACCATTTCTTATTTATTATTTATGATTATATAATTAAATAACCTAAATATAACTACGACTAAATAATCTGAATATGCCTATTTTTATTATGTGTTGTACATCAATAAATGCTTTTTAATATAATTTGCGCTGGTAAAGTTCTTCAGTTGATTGGTTATTGAATTCTATGTTGGTAGTGTAGACTGTTTATACCTATTTGGATTTCAAGTTTTATGTTGAAGTTTCTGCCTTTTTGTGCCTCTTTAGTTATCTGCTAAGGTATCAAGAGTATTTTCTTTTTTATTTATATTATTTCTCATTAAAATGCCAAAATGTAGTAAAAAAATACTGCGTTAGGTAACGCAATAATTTAATGTAAATCTACAATTAATTTTAGTTGATATTATACCATAATTTTGGTCATTCTTTAGGAAACATGATTTGAAAATTTAATTCAACGCTATGGTAGTGATCTGATAGTAATCTAAAGCTATTATGAAACTGGTGAAAAACTGGTAAGGAGTTAGTATAGTTCTATTAATTTACCAGTTTCAGATCACTTATATGCCAGCTTGAATGTTGAATTATTATATCCAAAGATCTGATCAAAATCATGGAATAGTATTAGTCAGAATTAAATGAATTTATCATAATTTACTATATCTTGAGTTCTGAATACTTTCTCGCAATTTTTTCATAACTTTTGAGAGATATTTGAGAGACGTTCAAATAACATTTGGCTTAAAATTTTTAGAAAGCCTATTATCTATATCACTGGCTTTTGTCATTCAGTTTAACGTTTAATTGATTAAAGAAATAATAATATAATATGTTTATTATAACTGGTCTATTTGATTACCAATTTTACGTCTTACCATTGAAACATATTTATATTGTAATTTGACATATTTTCAGGCATATTTGGATGTAAAATAGAACAAATTTTTTATTCCTAGTATCTCTAAAGAAATTTTTCTGAAAACACTTCTTAAGGATAACTATAATATTAATTTTGAAAATTTTATTTATTAATTATATTCTTCTATATTTGTCCTTATTGTCTCTTACATTTTTTTTCTAGAAACAACTTTCTAGAAACAACTTTTTAAGGCTATACTCTATTGCATCAGATATTTTTATTATGTTTCAGACTTATTAGGATACAAATTGGAATAAAAACTAGGACAGATTTTTGTTATCACTAGTTGTCACTAGTATTACTCATTTTGAATATTAACTGATAACAGAACTAGTGATATGTTTATTATGCTTATTAAGATTATTCACACTTTTCCAGTCCTAAGAATATATGGACATTATAAAAATGTCAGGATGTCATCTTTTTTCTACCTTCCATTTGTATGAGTTAATCATATTATTCATTATGTGACTGAAAACATATAAGCGAAAATAGATATATTATTTGATATAAAAAATTTTATAGTTTTTACTGCTACCATGCAGATCAGAAAAAGCCATCAGGTAAATGAAAGCTTTCAATAAAGCTTACTCTTAGTGAGACAGCTTTAAGTTAAAAAAAAACCTTCCAACTTCAGTAAAATTAGAACAATCCAAAATTTCAAATCTTAATGATCATTTTATATAGTGGGACTTAATACATATGTGTACTTTAAGTAAGAAATTCTCTTACACTGAAGTTTATGAAGTAATCCAAATAATAGTTACCTATATTCAGAAAAAAATACTAATATAGATACTAAAGTATAAAAATTCAGAGAATAGATTTTATTTTGATATGAGATCTGAATTAAAGATTATTAAGTTTAAGATTAAAATAATTGAATATAGAGGTAAAGCAGTAAAGTTAAAATTATTAATAAATCAGGTAGTTATAAAAATCCTAATAATTTATGAAGATTATAATTTTCTTCTGTATCTCATAAACATTTCCTAACCAGATACAGATTTTTTTAACATTTTCTTAAAATTTCTAGTTAAGCCAGTAATAAAAATTAATAAAGAAATTATAAATCTAATTCTCTAGTATATATAAAATATTATTTATGATGATAATGAAGAACTTAATGAATATATCTGGAACTGGTAAGCATATTTTATACAGAAATTACAGGAGAAGTCTTAAACAATCTTAAAATTAAAATCTACACTATAACAGTGCAGGAAAAATATTATTATAGATTTTATTGGTGATAAAATCTTAGAACAACATTTCCATTTCGTTACATCAGATTTGAAAAATTTTCTTGAGCATTTTAATAGTGTTATTCAAGCCTGAAAGTTTATTATTATAAATAAAACTAGAATATCTAGCAGAAAATGATATAGATTTAACGGATATTTCAAATTTCTTATAATAAAAGGAAGAGTAGCTATAGAGTGAAAAGATCTTGAAACTAAACGAACAAAAAATTTTATTGGTTAGATGGTAACAAACAATTAGGATGTTCCACTCAAAATAAATACAGTAGCGGTCATAAGTATCCGACCGCCTCTAACTCCGGCTACAAGTAAGTAAATTCAAAATTTTTTTTTT
>CAJVPQ010002825.1:0-12619 GCA_910591825.1 Funneliformis caledonium
TAAATACAAAACCTTATTCTGTTCTTTTTCTTAAAGAATAAATCAATACTTGACTTACCAATATAAATGTTTAATTTTTATTTTTATAAACGAAATTAATGTTACGGTAAAATTTATGAAACGAATGGCGCAGTAAAATTTATAAACGAAACGAATGGCGCAGTTAAATTAATTGGACTTGTCACGTGACTGTACATCATCCAATTGCATAGCGATTTTAATGCAGGGGGTACGAATAACAGCCGCCTAAAAAAAATATAAAAAAGTAAATTAAGATCATTTTTAAAAAGAATTCCCAACATTCATTTTGCATAGTAGGATGAGTAATATCATTTATATATCATCTAAATAATCATAATTATTAGTCAATTCCTCCTCTTCCTTTAACATATCTGTCTAATCTTAAAGATATTTACCAAATTGATTTTTCATATTTCAGTAATATCAAGACTAGATTTTGTGTATTAAATAAAATAAATATAAAAAGTTAAGAGTAAAGGTTAGTAAAAATAGCATTAAGATAATTTCTTTGTTGACTTATATTTAAACTTATATTATATGATTTTTAATTATAATAATTATAATAATTATTATATAAGATATTTGCAATAGAATCTGTTAGAAAAATCAATTTATTTTATATATCAGATATGATTTTTAGCAAATATAGCATTAATCCTATAATATGTTTTCTATAAATTATTATCTATAGCAATTAAATCATTGTAAGTTAGTTTATTCACATCGGGCTTTTTTTTCTAACCAATGTATGCTACATGCGGGTGGTGTAACGCTGCTAAAATGAATTGTGTTACGCTACTTTTTTTGCGTTGTATTATCTCCAAACTTTCACGTGACTTGCTGCCTATCGTGAAACGTAATTCGCATCTCTTAAAAAAAAAAAATATATATTTTATATATATATATAGATCATTTAATTTCACTGACAATTCGTGTATTGGATCTAACGACCCTTCAACTAATTTATATTAGGTGGGCACAACCCATATAAAAGATCATGTTATGTATTTGATTTTGTCTTATCAAACTATTGACACTTGATTTTTTCCTTTCAGAATCTATTTAATTACTTATAATGGAAGAACAGATAGAACAAGCGGTAGCTTATGCATTAAGTCCCACAGCAGATCAAAGCCTGAAAAATCAGGTTGGTAGTTGGAAATCAAAGGTTCCTCTGGTAAAATGGGTTTGAGTTAATGTTAACAGATAGTTGGAGAATTGTTATGACGCGTAATATTGTTAAAACGGGGTGAAAAACTTTGAGTTTCCTTTGTCAAATTTTTTTTTATCAATTAGTTCCTTAATTATTCCTTAACTTCCATAATTTTTCAAATCAATAATAATAAGAATAATGATAATTATAATGATAATGATGATAATAAAAAAAAGAAAAAAAATTTCTAAACATCTAATCAAGTGACCTAATGATGTATATGTTTTTCTCGTTTGTTGGTTTGATTTATGATATCGATTGTATTTTAGGCTATCAATTTTTGCGATCAAGTAAAGGTATCTCCCGATGGTTGGCATTTATGCTTATCTTTGTTCGTAAGGTTTCCAAAAAGGTTGGTGTGTCCATTGTTTTTACACACTGACCTTGCATTTTGATTTTATAAAAACAAGTTGAATTTAGAATAGATACTATTATTATAACTTACTCTTAATTAACATCACAGTTACCTTCCATCCTCCCTCTTTTAATATAATATATGTGCAAACTATTTATATCGAATTTTCTCTAATTCAGTACACCAGAGGCTCGTTTGTTTGCTTTACAAGTTCTGGAAGATGTGATGCAAAATAGGTATACCGAATAAACTAATGATATAGCATCATCCTACTTGTCAATTTCTTTCTTTATTTTATAATTACTTATTTTGATTTAAAATATTCAGATTTTTGAGTCTTAACAAATCACAAGTTATTCAGATTCAATCCACATTAATGGAATTCGTTAAACGAGAATATGTGATTGGAGAAGGCGGTGGAGTTGATCTTGGTGCCGAACCATTATGTTAGTTATTCTTAAATGAGATATTTGTGAATTTTTTTTTTCCTAATAATCAAAATCAAATTTTTTTTTTTTTAATGCAGACCTGAAGAACAAATTTGCCCACACTTTAACTTTACTTTTCATTCAGATGTATCCTTCGGATTGGCACGATTTTTTCGATCAGTTTCTGGAACTACTTCAAACAAATACGGTGAATGGAAGCAAGACAAATATTCGTACAGTAGACATTTTTTTGAGAATATTAATGTCAATTGATGAAGAAGTTGCAAATATAGTAGTTCCGAGAGGAAAAGATCAGGCTCATAGAAATACAGCAATCGTTCGTATTCTGCTATTCTTTATTGTCAATTTTCTTCATTTTGCAAGAAAATCTTTTAATATCATTTGAAATGATCTCTTGCCAGAAAGACAATATGAGAGCAGGCGATATACAAAAGCTCACATCTACTTGGTATGAAATATTGAGTGATTATCGTGCTCGAAATCCAGAGATTGCCGAAATGTGTTTAAAAGTAATTGGTCTTTACATTGGTAAAGTACATTATTTTGTTTTCTAAAAATAATAATAATAATAATAATAATAATAATAATAATATAATTTGATTTTTTAATGATTATTATATTTTATAACGCTCACTTTAGCTTGGATTGATATTAATTTAATCGTGAACGACGCATTTATTACGCTTTTATATGAGTTATTGACCGATACGAAGCTTCGAATTGCCGCTTGTGAATGCTTGTCAGAGGTGTTTTGCGTGTTTATTTGAATTTTCTTTTGAATTAATTATTATATAATAATCTTAAGGATTTCTTTTGAAATAGATTGTATATAAAGGAATGAAACCTGTAGAAAAACTCAAATTGATTGAGTTTTTAAGTTTGACTAATATTATGGGAAGTTTGGAATTTGTAAGTAGAATTAAATACATTTATATATTATTTTTCTTTATATTATAAAACGGTTTCAAATCGGATTCATTTTTATAGACAGAAGATATTGATTTTGTGGAACATGTTGCAAAATTAACTAATGTTTTAGGTGTAGAATTATGTAAAATCTGGGAAGGGGTATAAAGATTTTAATGATTTACTAATTTTGTTTATAATTATTTTGAGAAAATTTTTTAAATCATTTCACATTTTCAATTGTAAGGCGGATACTGAAACAAAAACTATAGCTTACAATCAAATAGAACTGTTACTTCCATTTTTATTAAAATTTTTGGCGAATGAATATGATGACGTATCTTGTGCTGTATTTTCATTCGTATCAGCTTTGCTGACGTTTGTAAGTCTTCAATTTAAATTTGTTATTTATATTTCTAATAATTTATTTCATTTTAAATAAAACTTCGTAATTTTTAGTTTAAAAAGCAAAAGAAGCAAGTTGGATCTTTAACTGGACCACAGCTTGAATTTTTAGATTCATTACTTAAAGTCATTGTCATTAAGATGAAATATGACGATGAAACAGATTGGGAAGGGGCAGAGGATGAAGAAATGGAAGAGGCCGAATTTTTAGAGATGCGAAAGGTAAAATTTCATTTATTGTTATTATGTAATAATTTTTTTGACAATTTTTTGATACATAATTTTCAAATTATTTAGAATCTAAAAGCATTTTTTGATGCAATTTTTAATATCGATGAAAGTTTATTTACTTCTTACGTTCATACTGCTGTGGTTAATACCCTAGAAAAGTATCAAATGGTTGAAAATTCAGTTGACTGGAGAGAACTCGAATTAGCTTTACACGTGTTACTTTTATATGGAGAGGCATTTAAGGGACCGTTAGTTTTCGTAATGAAACATAATAATGAAATCGTTGCATTTACTCCTTTAGGACAGATGGTTTCAAGAATGATTCAATGCAGTAAGTATATGATGCATTTAATTTATTATTCAATGATAATTTACGTATAAAAAAAATTTTGATTAATAAATATATATAAATATTTATTAGATGTTTCAACATTTCAACACCCAGCAATACCTTTGATATTTTTTGAAAACGTAGTACGATACTATCAATTTTTTGAAGTGCAACCAGATTGTATTCCCAGTATACTCGAAGCTTTTGTGGATTCGCGTGGGTTACATAATAGTATTTTACAGATTCGTACTCGATCTTGGTACCTGTTCTATCGTTTTGTGAAATTGCTCAAATCAAGAATGGGACCCTATGTGGAGAATGTGTTGACTAGTATTCAGGTTGAAATGCGATTCGAGATTTGGCAAAGTTTCCGAAAATCAAGACTTACAATCTCTATCAATATTTAGGATTTATTGATAGTACAAGCTGATCTTTCTTCAGTAGACGCATCAGAAGGGGCTATAACAAGAGATCAAGCAATGGAAGGAGGATTTGATGATCAAATTTACCTTTTTGAGACCGTTGGTACATTGATCACAGTCGAATCTATTCCTGCTGATCGTCAAACGGAATTTGCAAAGGTAAATTCATAATTGAATTTATTAGATTCTTTAATTTTCAAATTATACGTTGTACTTCATAATAGTATTCTTTGACCATATTTCAGATTGTTATTAGTCCTCTGCTGGCAGATATTGAAAGAAATTTAACCACAGAATTGTCGGAGCCTAAAGATCTTAATGTACTTCAGCTGCATCACTTGATTATGGCAGTTGGTAGCATTGGAAAAGGTTTGCTTTTCTCACCTTTTAAATATTTACATATATTCAAATTGACTATAATAATTCATTTATAGGATTTCCAGAAGCTCCAAAAAATGAGGCGCCAAATGCTCAGTGGGTTGTATTACTCAAACAGTCTACTGAAGCTATATTAGTCGTGCTTAAAGCTTTAAGTCGGTTTGAAATCATTCGAGATGCCGTAAGTGATGAAATTCATTTTTTTTTTAATATATAAAGATTATCTATTAATAATAGATCATATTTATTATTTTAGGCAAGGTTTGCATTTGCAAGACTTGTAAATATTCTCGGTGTAGAGGTTTTGCCTTATCTTCCAGAATTAATTACTGGATTGCTTAATGAGTGCCAAGTCTCAGAATTATTGGATTCTTTACCTTTTATTGGACTACTATCTTATAAATTTAATGTATATTTTTCTTTAAATCTTTCTATTATTTCTATCCTTATTGAGACACTAACAATTATTTTTATCGAATATATTTTTATTAGCCATCAATTTATGATATTTTAAATGAGTTAATTGGTCCTTTGATTATTAAAGTTTTTTTTGTTTTAAATCAAACGCCATCTGGAACGGATGAAGCAGTGCTATTATTGAATCTTCGAAAAGCATATCTTAGTTTTATATTAAGTCTACTAAACGGTGGAATGGATGCAGTCTTTGTTAGTGATTGTAAGTGGTTTTCCCTTCATTTTCTTTTACGTCGTAACCTCCAAGATAATAGTAGATTAAATTCTCATTTAATTTGATTGTTAGTAAATCAACCGCGCTTGGAAAATATACTTCAAAGTGTTGTTCATTACGCGAGTGATCTCGTTGATTTACCATCGGCAAGAACTGCTTTTAGTATCCTTTCAAAAACGGTAACATTATGGGGTAGCCTCCCCATACAGACTTCAACAAATAACGTTGACTCTGGTCGATCTCTTCCTGGCTTTGAACAATTTATGTATGAGCACATATTGCGAATTTGTTTTGAAGTTCCGATGAAGCCTGCATTTAACATAACAGATGGACAATCAGTTCTGGTATATATAATAAATATTATACTTCAAACCATTATAATGAAACGATCTATTAATTTTTTTTTTTTTTTAAATAACTTGCCAGGTATTAAATGAAATACCAGGTATAATTAGGACTATGTATTCGCAACGAGGACACGAGTTAATTGATTATTTAAGAAGAGTTTGGTTACCACAAAATCTTGCTGATGAATTTGTGCAGGCTCTACAACAATTGGATCAAAAAGGATTCAAAACATATTTTCGGGTATTTGTTAATTTTATATACAAGATAATAATTATTATATCACAATGAAAATTGACAAATTAATTTTTTTAATTGCAGACATTTGTTCAACGATCAAAATCATGAGACATGTAAGGTTAATAATGAATTATTTGAGTACCATTAAAAAAAATAAAGATGCTAGTTAAATTATGTATATTTTCATTTGACTGGATAATTATAGAGGGCAGTATAATCATTTAGTTTAGATAATCTTGATAAAAAAAAAAAAAAAAAAAAATTTTTTTTTTTTTTTGATTTTTGTATTTTGCATATGATCAATTATTAAAATCAAAACTCATTAATATGTTAATTTTTTTTTTAATTAATAATATCTTTCCGAATTTGTAGTAATTATTAGAGCAAACGCCCAAATGTGAACGTCTTATATTACAAAAATGTTAACCTAATTTTGTCATTTTAAACTTAATTATAAAGCTACTACTGGTAGATGTGCAATTTTTTATGTAGTCGCTTTTTGTTGAACATTAGGATTAATCTTTTTGCCATCTTTGTTATATCGAATTCTTGGTGGTGGAGCACGATTACGACGACCTTCGCGTGATCTTACTCTAACTACATGAGAGTGTATCGCACAAGAAACGCAGTAATGTAGCTTGATATATAATTTTGGGAGGGCGTATTCTTAATCAATTTTACAATGTTATTACCAACTTAGTAATAATTTATTTGTGAGAAATTAACAAATAAATTCAAAAATCTGTAAAAAATACCTTGGTAAACAGAAGCATCGGTAATATCACGAATAGCTGCACTTTCTACCATGTTACGAACAGTAAAGCGTTTAATAGCCTTGTCCTATATGTATAAATATATTTGTATATTAAAAAAAATTAAATAGATTACTCATTAAAATTAGATTAAAGGACTTGTATTTGTCAATGATTTGTACCTTTGGAACGCAGCGAGCGCAATTAGAACACCGCACTGGCTTGACATGACCACGTCCATGTTTGTTACGTCCGTGATTTCTTCTCTTTGTGGTCTTAACGGGTTTAATCAAAAGATATTTTTTAAAATTTTTAATAGCAGTATAGATAAACAAAAGTTTAAAAGAAATGCTAATTACTCAAATACTCACCATCGTCAAACAGTACAATTGGATGGAAGTGAAAGGAGGAACTTTGATTAAAGCGTTTTTTCGGTTTTTATGATTATCAGTTCATCGTTTATACACGTGATTTTCCCTCATCTAAAATATTATGCGATAGCCCGGCCGGCATTACGGCATCAAGAAAATTTATTTTTTAATTTGATCTAAGCAAGCCGGAGAATGATCCTCTTGCAATTCGGCTAAAGATTTGATGCACCGTTGAACCTGTAGAAGAAAATAGAAGCACGGCAGAAGCGTAATACAAAAAATGCCCGGCTAACTCATAATTTGCCAAGAAATTTATATTATTCGATGCACAATGCAATAAAATATTATCACATCTCCCGCATGTAGCATACACAAGTCAAAAGATTATATGTATATAAAAAAAATTACATGTGCGTGAGGAATTCACACTGATCATTTTTGCCAAGAGAAAAATTTGAGATTAATATAACCAACCAATTACTATTATTAATATTTAACACATGCTTTACTCTGACTAGATTATATGAGATTTTGTATATTTCGGGAAAAAATAATCCATAAGATTTGCAGAAAAGCCTTTCAATCATCTTTGGAATCAAAAACGTCCATTCCACATCGGACAGTTCCTGTGTCTTACTCACAAGTTGATTAAATTTTGGTGAACCGAGGGTATTACGTTTGAAGATTGCCTTTGGTGATGGTGGGCTTGGATTACAAAGCTTACTGTATAAAGTATCAAATGACTTGCAAAAAATCTCTTGCACTCTTAAAAGAGTTTCTATTTCATTAACAAATAAATTCATCTCTTTGATTAAAGAAGGAATGTATAATTGGCCGATATGGATCATCATATACATTCCTTGGATGAGATCCATCATATAGAAGTCTATTTTGTTCTCAAAATAGACAAAGTGGTTTAAAATTAATCATAGAGAAAAAGCAAAATTAAAGTATTAAAATTTACCCTACCGACACATTGAAAGCCTAAAACCTTCAAGTCCGTACCCTTTTCTATGCCTGAGTCCAAACAATCTTATATGAAAACACAAAACGAATTAGATCCTTACAATTCTTATATACATTGTTCTTTTATGAAGGTGGACTTACTTCGCCCACAAATATGACACCGCATGTCTGCAATTGATGAATCACAGTTACTACGAAGTCTGGTTGTTTGGATCTTCCTTCTGACTTCCTCGCCTTGCTTTCATCAAGACTTGTATTGGGCCATTCAACAATGTGTCTGTTGGGATCATGCAACATCTCCCTCATTACGTGATCTAAATAGTTTGTTACCAATGTCATTTCACTAGGATCATTTTGATCTTCGTAAAGGGTAATGACCTTATACAGTCCAGGATTACAAAGCCCATATTATCCTTCAAAGGTTTATTATTGGAAAGTTCAACCATCAACCAATCCGTAGCATAACTAAATGATTATTTTGTTACTCGCTTTATTGCATCCCTGAACTTTGCTTCACACTCTAAATCCAATGCAGTTTGCTGTGTCGGGATAATTCGTTGGTGAATCTCAACTAATAGTGGAGAACCAATATATCGATCATTTTTTTTTTCGAGTGCGAATCGGGGATAAGCAAGAAAATCGATGAAAGTGAAAATATTTCATGGACGCTCGACTCAACAAATAAACCTTCTGTTTTTGCATATTTATGGAATTGTTCTGATAGTTCCGGAACAAATGAGACACGTTGGTCTCTTCTATCTTATAATCATCAGCTGAGTCTCCGTCCATAAAGCATAGATCATCAACATCATCTATTATTAAGATAACATCTACCTCATCTTTCTCCAAGAATGGATTATTGATATGATCGACGAGCATTGGAGGCTCTACCGGTGAATTGTTTAATGCTGGGCTATGAGACATTGGCGTCGTATACCCGACTTGGCAATACTGCTTTGGAATATCATCCGGTAGCCCAACAACAGGCGGTTCCTCATTATTTTTCACATCCTCAAACGGTTCTTCATGTTGAGTTTCAAGTCGTGGGAAATAATCATTGATCTATTTTTTTGTACGTTCGTTTTTGTCTGTTCACTCTAAGTATTAAAATACAACATGATTAGTTATGATCCTCAACTTTTGGATACATTATTGATAGAAGATCTGCCGTTAATGTTTCCAGCATTTTCAACCAAAGGATTTCCCGTAAATATTGGATTATTAAGGTGAACGGAGGGTCTAGCTTGTTCACGCTTGTGCTTCTATATTCTCGATAAATGATAATCGGGTTGGGCGCCCTAACAAAGAAAACCCAAAGAATTAGAAAATCCTCATCCCACCAGGTCGGCTTAGAGGCTTGACGTCAGACAAGCTTTGAGATTGTCTGCGTCCCAACACTAGCTTCGTGGCTCGGCTTTGAAGACTTGAATGGCAGAAAGCTTTGAAGGTCCCTGCCACGTCACCAAATAACTATTTAGTACTTACTCGCCTTTATATATCGATCAAACAGTAACTTTGCTCGTTTACATCTTTCATCTTTTCCATTATTTATTATACTCTCAAGTGACATAAGGTAACATCCTATTCTGTCCCTGAATGATTCCACTCCATATTCTTTAAGGAAATCCGTAATGTTCCAATCATCGGGTTTACGGTTGAAGTATTTATGCGCCATGAGTTGAAAGAAACGATTTTTTTTTTTTCAGTCTACATTTCTAAACGCGATGCGAAATATACGGAACGCGTCCTAAATTCATATCTTCCCCAGTATCACCACCAAAAATTCTACCCCCACGTGATCATAGAAATATTTGTCACCCCGCGTCACACCCTCCACGTTTTCCATTTTCATAAGTATTCTGGGAACTTTGAATTTTTTCGGAATGCGAAATCATATTCGTTATCTTTTATATGTCACATAGTTAATTTCTTAATGCCGTAATGCCGGCCAAATGTCACGTGGGGTAGAATTTTTTGTGGGTAAATCTAAAGAGCGTCCTTATCCTAGACCCCTGGTTCAGGAAGAAAATTATAGACCCCCAGGGTCTAGGCAAATTAACTTAGACCTCCCTCCTTTTTTAGTAATTCCAAAATTGGTAAATAGATTGGAATTTTTTTTTTCTTTAAAAACGAGACAAAAAATGAAACTAATTTAATAAATAAAATTAAAAACAAGAATGAATAGTTTTACTTAAAATTTCTGGATAATACTGTAGATGAAATATTAATACTTTAATGAAATTAAAAGATAAAACTTCATATTTATCACTTATATATAGTACTGAATATATTTATTGAAAACTTTAGTGGAATTAAAGGTGATTTTGCATTCAATATTTATGAACAGTACTAAAAATGATATATATTGGTAAGTTATAATATTTTAATAGTAGGTAAGGGCGGTCTTTTTAAACGAGCAATTAAAGCATTTCTTACTTAATTTCTATTAAAGAAAATATTAAAATTCTTTAAAGGTAATGTACAATTTAATCTTTAAATTAGTTTTCTAAAGGAAAATTTGTTTGTTTATCTACATAAAAATACATTAACACTTTCATTATTTTATTTATATAATTTGTTTTTGAAATATTTTATGTTTCTTTTAAAATCAAAAAATTATATTATATAGAATTTATTGTATATATGCATTATATTTTATTTTTTTTATACTTAATAAATGTATATTTTTTTAATTAAATAATAAATTACGAATCATCTTAAAATTATTATTATTATTATATTTTTTTTTTTATACAATAACTTGTAATCCGGTAGTAATAATATTAAAACAAATATTTTTACATTTTTTAAATAATTAGTTAAGCAAATATAAAAATCTTCAAAATTTTTAATTTTAATTTTCACAATTATCATCATGAATATATAAACTAAAATCAACACTATCAATCATTATTTCTTTTGCATTATTTAAAAAAATGCCTTTATAATTCTCTGTAATAAGTCTAATAGCAGTTTCAGGAACCAAAACTTGAGATAAGTATTGGGATGAAGATTGCGAAATACAAAGATCTACAATTAGTATTTTAGTTCGAATAAATAATTCAGTTAAAATTTTTAAGATAATTGCTAAGCCTTTAGGTCCATAATATCTAGGCTAAAAAAATATAATTGATTAAATTATTTCATATTTTTAAATAAAAATATATTTCTGATTTATACTTACTTGTAAAGATTCAAAATAATTAATTTGAATTAATGGATTGTTAACTTTTGATAATCCTATTTCTTGAATTTTTTTAATTGCATTTACGCAATATTCACTATATTTTTATCCCTTTATAATTTTTAGTAATTCTGATTTCAAATTTGTAATCTGATTAGATAAATTTACAAAATTTATATATAATGGAAATCCTTTTTCTATTTCTATAAGAAATAATTATTTCTTCTTCTTTATGAATTCGACAAAACTCATATTGTTCAATTATAGTATTAGCAGATACTATAATATAAGTTTAAAATTAAACTATATTATATTATTAAAAGGCATTTATATAAAATTTAATATAATACATACTTTTTCCTATTGAAATATTATTTAAATATTCTGATACTTTCAATGGCAATGGATTTGATAATATTTCGTTACAATATGAACAATTATTATTATTTTGATATATTTCTAAATAATTATTAATAAAATAATATATTATAATAAAATATTTTTCATTAAATATAAATATAAATACACTTACCTAGGTTTGATTCATTAGAAAAAATATTAGATTCAAAAAACTGTGAAGATTAAGTAGTAGGTGAAGAAGAAAAATTTTGAATTTCATTTAATGGTTATGTTACTATATTTTGCGCTATATAAATAGATTCATAATTATCTAAATCAATTATAGATTCTAATATATTATTATTAGTATTTTCGTTAATTTTCTTCTTTTTTTTAGTTTTTCTAGCTGATTCTCCTATACCGGTGATTCTTTTATTAGATGGTCATCCTTTTTCACGAATGATTAATGGATTTTTTACTGTTGGTATAATATTTGAATTATTAAATTGTGTTTGTATTTCTTTTTCAATTTTAGAAACAAATACTTCATTAAAAGAAGTATAAAAAGTTATAGCCGATATAGAATTTTGCATTACAAATTGTTGTATTTTTTGTAATAATTGAGTAAGCATATATTGATAATCTTGATTATCATTAGATAAAGTTATTGTTGATTCTTGTAAAGTCGTTGATGATTCTTGTAAAGTTGTAATTGTATTTGAATATAATCTAATATAATTATTAATAAGTTCCTTTTCACTTGAATTTTTTCTCCATCTTTTATAAAAAAGGCTAGTTGGAAATTCATTCAAATTTAGTTGTATTACAACTCTTAAAATATGCTGACATATAAAATCTGAAAATTGAGTATATTCATATGTACATGTGAAATGATTAGAATTAAAACTATTTGTCTATTTGTTTCTTTTTCATATCTTTATACTTAAAAAATTATTTCAAAATTATTTGTTTGGCTATTTATATTTAAAAAAAAATAATCTTTAATAAAATATATAATTAAAA
>CAJVPQ010002826.1:0-12614 GCA_910591825.1 Funneliformis caledonium
AGAACAAGAAAGAAATCCGAAAGATTTTTTTGAAGATAGAGATTTGAAACGGTTAAAGCTGTTAACATGTTAACTGGTTAATGATTTTTTTTTTAACCGGTTAAAAATAGATGAATTTAGCTACGGCCGAAATTCAATTTCCGTAAGATTTTTATGATTGCAAAAATATTGCCTAACTCCAACCAAATTTATAGTACTGGCCTAAGATAATTTTAACCGGTTAAAAAATTTTGGCCTGTTTCAACTTCTACTTGACGAAAATGATGCAGATACACATATTGCAAAAAGATTGCGAAATAAAGGGGTGGTGAAGTTTTGTATGGTTCCCTCCAGAAGAAATCTGATTATAGTGATTAGCATAAAAATAATAGTTGGAATAATTAGTACAATATAATTTGTCATTATTTCTGATAATAAAAATAAGTTCGAAATATAGAGTATATTTTTTTTGTTTTAATTAATGAAATATTTGACGATTGAGTTTTTTCAACTAATCGGTTATTGGATGATCTGGATAATTTGAATAATCGTCATTAATCAACGATTATATACCAGTGATGACTCAAAAACTATCCTAGCATCCCCAACAGAATTTCACTTTCACGTGATATATTTTGAATGAATGGTTTTTAGGGAAGATACAGTATATAGACCATTACCAAAGAAACCTTCACGAATAGTTGTACCAGCCCTTTTTTAATTGTAGCACACAATACAATTAAGACAGGTCTCCTATCAAAAAAAACGAAAATCAAATGAATATATACCATATTTCAGCGATCAATATTTTTAATGAAATAATGTCACCTATGTTATATAAATTTTATAAGTTACAAAATTTAAATTAAAAAGCGTAATGAGAAAATAATTGTTTAAATTTAATTACCTTCAAAGAACATGAAAATTTTCTGATGATACGTTTGATAACTTTAGATGAGCTATTATTCTAGGTTCGTCGCAAAATACGAAAACTATTACATAAAATATTCATGTGCGCACGGAAATATTTTCACGTTTGGATCTTTTCCAACTTAAATTGTAATTTCACAATATTCATTCATCATCCTTAAAATTTCAAGGTAATTTTGGAAAAAAATTGTGTTGACATTTTTTTATTGATTTAATTTTTTTTTTTTGAAATTTTGACTGAACCAATCTGCTAAATTTGGAATTTATTTTAACCGACATTTTGCCGAAATCTCAAGAATAAGCTTAAGGACCAACGTTATCTTATCTGCCTCTCTTTGACGATAATTCTAAACATTCCTCTCTCGTCTGTATTGTACTTTACCTACCGTGCATAATGCAGAGTTGGACAAAAGTAAGTATCTTGTGTTACATTATCTAGCGAAAATCCATGCTTTGATACAGTATGAATGTCATACTTTACTAAATGACCAATACAGACATGTTTGTGACATGAGCACATCCAAATAATCACACATCGGATATTAACGCATTTAGGCTACAACACCTATATCAAATATAATGGTCATAATGCATGGCTACACCTTGTTATGTTTGCTAACAGGTGATTTTCCGATGTTGTTTCAATTCTTGAAATTTCTCCCCAATTAAAGTATGAAATTAATTTTCACTTAATTATTTGCATACTACGCCACAATATTTATTACACAGAATTTTGGACCTGTTGTGATACATAACGTTAAATTTTATAAAATATAATTTCATTTCCTCCTTTTTGTCAAAAAAAAAAAAGAAAAAGAAAAATAGTAAAATAAGAAATCAATGAAAGGAAGTTCAAGTCAGGTAAATTAAACTTTAAGAATGCAATACATAAATAAAATTGTTTACTTAATTTATATTATATAGAGTGAAAGTACTGATACTGCGCCAAGTAGCTTGAATGATATCTCTAAAACGGAAACCAATGATATCCTTCTCAAATTAGAGGAGGACGGTTATATCACTCCGGATGAAAAAGTAGAAGAACTTATAAGAAATATCACAGAACCAAAATTCTTAAATGCTATAAAATTACTTTTTGAAAACCATCAAAATAAATTTTCGTCTCAAACTTTAGTAGATTCATTAAGAAATTTAGCCAATCCTTCATTGTTTGACCAACATTCAAAAGAAATCGAAATAAAATTGGAATTACATTTGCGAACGTTGTTAGCCGCTCTGGAACAGATATGTTTTTCACAAATAGTTATTTGTAAGGAAGTTCGAGATATAGTTCACAATTCTCTGACGAAATTTGCGGAAATTCATCGCAAAAACATACAATTTATTGAAGAAGGACTTGATAGTCTTAAACCAAAGTTCAATCAATCCAATCAGAATATTGATGACGAAAACAAATGTATTAAAAGGCATAACTATAATATCGACTTTTTATTGCTGCACTTGCATGATACACTACATAGTCTGCGCGATGATGAAACTTGGTTTCAAGAAATTTTAGGTAGGACTAAAGACTTGTTGAAGACAGGTCTAAATATTACACCAGGAATTACAAGTATTGTATCACTCGGAGTTGTTCTTCCAAATGATAATGGTCCGAACTTATCAATGCTTACCCAAGTACGTCAAGGTATAAGTTTTAAATATCCAGTAGCGACTTATTATGTTGATTGGAGAATTATGTTAATAATTCAACATAACCTTTTTATTTGGTCTGAAAGTGATGAAAAGATAATTGATAGAAAGTTTGGAGAAAGGATATTAATGGAATATCTTTGGAGCTATTCAGAAAGAGAGTGGAATAATATTGTTGAAAAATCCATATTAGATTCTCAAACTAAATTTGATGAAGAATCAAGTAAATTCGTCAAGACCTTAAAAAACATAGGAAGTTTTTTAAATGACCTTTCCGGAAATGAACCACAAACATTACCTGATATGTTATGGTTTGGAGTGTTGGATCTTGCACAAGATCTCATTCAGAAATCTACTCAACCAGTTATATATGGACTTTGCTATTATCTAGCAATTGAGTCACTCAATAAAGCTCCAAACAGTTTCATTCAATTTAAAGCTATTGAGATATTATTATGTTTACAAAATATTAATGAATCATTTTCAATGATAGAACTAGATTTTGACGAATATGCTCAAAAATTATATGAAAATGATTCAATAGATTCTTTAGAATCATTTCAAAATTTATTAGCATTTGTTAAAGAAAAATGTCAAGAAGACTTAATTATGCTAAATAATGATATTAAAAAAGGAACAGAAAAATGTTTTGATCAGAATACATATTTTAAACAAGAACAAATATTGAATTCCTTTAATATCATTGATATTATTGCAGATGAAATGTCTTGTTCTATCAGTCATGAACCTGAAAGTCAATTATGTATTTTAAAATGTCAACATTTGATTTCTTTAAATAATTTAAACAAATTGAAACAAAATGAATGTCCTATTTGTCAAGAAAAAATTGAAAATAATGATATTAGATCCTTATTACAAAATTCTATTTACAAAAATCTATATTTGCGCCTTTTGGACACTGGACGTGTTTTACCCTCAAATGGATCAGATAAGAATGATTCTGATAATTCAGAAGTTGAACAAATTTTAAGTACAAAGAAGAAATATATTAAAACATTCAAATTGAACTCAAAGATATTACAACCTAAAAAACAACGTCCAGTTTATCGAAATGTTATAAAAGAATTAACAGAGAAAAATTATGAAATTGCTATTTCAAAGTGTCAGGAATATGTAAATGTCTATCATAAAAGTTATACTATGAAATGTATTTTAGCTTATGCTTATAGATGTCTTGATAATTATGACCAAGCGCTATCAAATTTAAAAGATGCTATTAAATTAAAAGAAAGCAATTCACTTGCTTATTTTATTCGTGGAGAAATACTTTTCAGACAAGGTTACTATGAATATGCAATACAGATGTTAGAAAAATCAAAAAATCATAATAATAAATCAAATAACTTAAATATATTATTAGGCAATAGTTATTATTCTAAAGCAGAAAATTTAACATATGATAAGGAAGACTTTTATGATAAAGCCTTAAAAAGTTATATATTAGCATTGCAAAAAGATTCGAAAAATTATTTATGTTTGAAGTATTGTGCACATATTTATAAAATTCAAGAAAAATATTTAGAGGCATTAGAAATGTTGGAAAAGATACTGAAGCTTCATCAGGATGATTCATTAATACTATGTTATACTGGTGAAATTCTTAATTATTTAGGAAAGTACAATGATTCAATATCGTATTATACAAGAGCATATCACATTGATTCCGAGAATACTCATTTTTTAATAAAAAAAGCTATCACCCATTATGAACTTCGAGATTATGAAAACGCTCTATCAGTTCTTGATGAATTAATACAATTGGATTCTTCGTATAGTCTTGCTCATTATTATAAGGGATTAGTGTATTTTGCGTTAGGAAATAATGATAAAACTAAAATTGAAGTAAAACGATGTATATCATTATTTAATTCTGGTGATAATTTGGCGAAATTTCTGTTAAATTATTTAAATTGTTTATTTGATAAATCATTAATTGGCGGAAATATTTTAAATAATTATTTAATGCAAGAGTATTCGAATACAAGAATATGGTCATTTTTATCTGAATATTTTGAAATAAGTGATAATGACTTTATTGTACTTGGAATTATTAATAAATTTCATAAACTCATGTATAAAGGTAAGAAGAATATTTAATTTATTATATGAATATAATTTACTTTTGATTTAAAGAATTTTATATTGTAGAAAAATGTGTGTATTTTATTTCAAACCTTGCAAATTTGAATGATGAATTTCATCGGTTTAAAATGATTGATTCAAATAGGTAAGCATTCCGTGTAAAATTTATAATTTAACTTATTTAACGAACTAACTTTACATTAAATCTAAGTTTATCTGGACAAGTGTTATCTTTCAATGATGAAGTAATTCCTATTATTTTGCCAAAACTTGGTAGTAGTAGATTTATTTCTTGTTACGTTACATGGAAAATAAATGTTGAAAAGTTATTGTCCAAAGATTGTTATGTGGAGTTTATTGTTAAAACAATTGATGTAAGTAATATTACATATGTGCAAATATAAAAATCTTTATCGGCTTTAATTGATTTTTATGATTTTATTTATAGATATATAGTAGTCGTATCAGATGTCACAAATTAACAAATGAAAATTTATCAGAACTTGTTGGATTGGGTTGGGTTGAATATTCACTCCCATTCAAAGTAAATAAATGGGTACAACCCTCAATAAATGTAAAAGATAATTCTATTATCATGGTATGTATCTACCTGAAATTTGTGAGCAAATTGTTAAAATTAATGATTATTAATGAATTTAAATTTTAAAGCAAATCGATTATGTTCGACTTACAACATATAGAAAGGATACTATTTATATTCCTAAAATAGTTGATCCCTTACAAATCTTTAAGTTACATCCAAACGTTCCAAAAGTATTTAACGACAAGTATTTTTCAAAGATGGAAATGGAAGAATATATAGAATTAAAGGATGTCATTGGTTAAGTTTTATTTGTTTCAAGTAAATTCTAAACTATAGAAAATATTTTTTGTTATATACATTTCATATATTTTATTTTTCGCCATGATCTGTTATCGAAGTTTATGTGATTGTGAGATTTTCTGAAACTAGTCTCTTCAATGTTTATTTTGTTGCTAATGGTGGATTCGACTAGGGATGCTAATGGTCCGGTCCGGTTATAACCGTGTCCAATGTCGATCAAAGGCATCCGGACCGACCGAATTTTTAAAATAATTCTTTGTATTATTAACAAATTAATAAACATTTTAATTTATTTAATTTTTATATATAAATCAAAATTTTGTAATTTCTGAACTTTGAAAAAAAAAGTCCGCGATAATGCTTCGCCATAAAATATATAATTCTAATAACTAAAAATGTTAAATGATAAACCTGGTTAGTCAGGATCGATTGGTCAAACGGTCCTTTGACCGCCATGATCATCCCTAGTTTCGGCAAACTTCATTAGTTAATAACATGATGTAATCTTCAATAATAAGGGTTGTATAATTTAATAGATATTTCTAAGAATTCTTCATTTTAACATAATGAAAGTTTTAACTCAATAAATAGGAGAAGACTTTTTTATTAGTAAAATCGTCAAGCAAGCATTTCATTGATATTTCTATTCATTAGTTTCATATTGTTTACTTAGGGATTGGAATCAGTTATCGAATCTTTGTAGATTCGATTTTTTGTTCCTTATAAGATAATCCATTTAAAACTTCAATAATTAATTCCATGGTCGATAATATATAAAATCTGTTTTTAAATGCCGTTAAAAATATTTTAAACCATGATTTGATCTTTAGATGCAATGTTAAATTCATTTTTTTGTTTATCCTTTCAAAAAATGAGATTTCGATTTTGATTCGATTATCGATTCCAATCCTATGTTCACTTATAATATATTGGAAAAATTGTCCGAAGCGTAGCGAAGGACACTTCAGTACAGTCAAAACCATGCAATGTCCGTCTGTCACAAAATTAACCAATCAAAATTTAAGATCAGGTGTAACATAAACACGTGTCTTTTTCTTCACGTGATGCTGTGTTAACATTATATTTGAGCGATGTAAATTAACGCTTTGGACGCACAACGGTTCCCGTTCCCTAGTCATTTAATCGTGTTACCATTACCGTATGATTGTCATTCTAATGTTCTTGAACATAATTTCTCTAGAAGAAGTTCATCGGTCGCAACCAACAGTCCAAGAATGTCAACACCTGATAGTTTGGTCAAATTTTGAAATATTAGAAAAGATTAGTTATATTAAAAGTGATTTGGGCGTAGATGCTAGAAAATGTCATACTTGAGAATCATATCAAAAACGATAGGATTAACATTCGGTCTTTTAAATTTAAACATATTGTTCTTTTTAGTCAATTATGGTTAATGATATCTATTACTTATTGAAATCTTCACACAACGCACTCAAAAAAATTTAAAAAAAATTTTTTTGGAATAGTCTCTCGCCTGATGTGTAACGAATTTGTAATCATCTTTAAAATCTTTTTACTTCGCAAATAATTTATAATAAAACTAAATAATAAAACGCATTTTAAAAAATTATATATTTTTATAATTCCCTTTGGGCGTGATACATTAATAAGATTAATAAGAAAAAGTTTATTTTTTTTTGGTAGAAAATTAATTAAACAACCAATTATTTTATATTAAATTTTTTAATATATTAATAATAAATATTAATGTTAATAATATATTTGATAAATCTAATTTAATATAAAAATTAAAGAAGATAATGAATTACTCTCTATTTTTATTTACAGAAATTAAAAAATAACATATTATTGTGTTCAGTTCTTTTATTTATATATTTATAAATAATTTTAAATGTAAGAAGAAGGTTTTATTGAGTAAAATGAAGTAATGTTAACTTTAAATTTATTTAATAATATTAAATTTATCAGTATTGCCTTAATGTTAGCACTCCACACTTTTATAATATCAATTTCTTAAACTTTATAAATGCTAACCAATAAAACTTTATTTAATTAAATCTGCACAATTACAAAAAGTTACATATTAAATAAGAAAATCAGAAATTAAAATATAAATGCAATTAAACTATAAAATTAAATATGTTTAAAACAGTGAAAGCAAAGAGATAAAGGAAGATATTTTTAATATATATATATGCAAATACAAGAAATGATAAGCATTGAATATTAAGTTATTTAAGGATTTTTAATTCATATTTATAAAAAATAATTATTATGACAGTCTAGCATTTGTACCATTTTATCATCTTACTATCCTGGCATTATGTCAACTTGGCATTCTAATAATCAAATAATTTATAAAGGACTAACTGCAAATATCAAAAACAATTTACATGTGAATTATAATACCTTTGAACAGAATTATATTTAATATTATAATATTAATAAAGTGAAATAATTAAAATTAGAATTAAATAGACTTTATATTCTAATGGAGTATAAATCAAAATACTTATTTTTTTAAAGATTATTATCTGCTAACTGATCAGAAATCATTATTATTTATATAACTATATCTTACATCTAATTTTTTAGATTAGTATTAAAATTCTAACTGATTAATAACTAAGTTTAAACTTTACTAGTTCTAATTTCTATATTAAATAATGATATCCATTATGTTATAAATAATAAGAAAATTTGCATTAATATTACAGATTTCAGATTAGCAAGATCAAAAATAATCATTTTATTACTGTTTTATTTATTAAAAATTAATATATTATACCTTATATGTCATATATTTCAAATCTTAAACTAATTGAATTTGCTATCTCAAGAAGTTCAAGTATTTTATTATTAAAGATTATGTAGAAAGCAATAAAAAAATTAATTCAAATTCCTATATCACAATTATCTTATTTTAGTATTAGTATTTTATTGTAGATTAGGTCAATTTATTATTCAATCTTCAGTTTAATACTTTCAATATTTTTTTATTGAAAATGCAATATTATTTCTTTTATCTTTTATGCATGATTTTTTTCTTTTTTTTTGTCTATTAAAAGACAATTCTCATTTGTAAAAATTTTAATAATAAGTAAACAATAAATTTAATATAATTATTAGTATTTTTTTAATTTTAAAAAATATACAATTTTATTATATCAAATAGAGAATAAACTAATTGAAAAGTAATTTTCATTCAAAATTTAATAATAAATTCTTTGAAGCAATATTTAAAGAAAATATATTATATTTATTTAAAAGAAAATTATAATAATTTTATAAGTAAAAGTAATAATTACTTATACTGTTCACCTTTTAAAGAGTATTTGATTTGGATTATTAAATATAGTTATTATTGATGATTCACTTTTTGATGCAGTTTCTAAGATAAAAGATTATTAAAAATTCTAATAAGTAATATTTTTATAATTTTATTATATTTTTATTATAAACACATTCCTATTTACATCTAAACATTATTTTTTGTCCAAAGCATCATTAATTTGATATTGTTTCATAAAATTCAAAATAAATATTTATACAAAAATATTTATTTTATAGAAAAATAAAGTTTAATTGATAATATCTCTAACATTATATTAACTAATATCACGTAATATACCAATATATTATATCTAACTATTTTACAATGAATAACTAAAATTATCAGAAGAACTTGATTAAATTTAAATACTTTATAATATATTTAATTAATTAACTTTGGGTTATGTTCAAAGAGATTTCATTTATTTTATGTATAAGGTTTAAATATAAAAAATATTTATGATAAGTTTATATTTTATTTAATTACATGCATTTTTATAAGTTATTTTATAAGATTATTTTTATATAAATATATTATATAATTTTATTATTTATATACTTTAATGCTGTTCATTATCTAATTGAAAGGTTAGACAATATATGTCAGAATATATGAAAAAGCTTACTTATACAGATACAGATACTTTATTTATTTTGTTAAAAATTATATATAATTGTTAAGTTAGTTAAATTCATGATAGTTACTATTTAGTATTCAGATTTATATTATTTAAGAAATGAGTTATAAAGTAAAATTTCTTATATTTTCATCAATTAATATATATCATTAAATACTAGTTCTTTAATGAGTTTAATAAATATAATAATTTTAACCAAAAAAAATATTTAAGATATAAAAGAAGTATATTAGTATAATATAACTAAAAGCTAAGTTTATAATTTATTGATAATTTTGATAATGACTACTATTCATTACAGAGATACTCTTATAAAACTTTAGCTTTTAGTTAGATTTCTTTTAGATAATGAAATGCTATTATATAAAATTATTATCTAATATAATTATAAAGAATATATAATAAAAAATTTTATTCAAATAAATTATATTTATCACGTAATATCAATTGATAGTAATAATTAATATTTATAAATATTTAATAAAAAATTATTTAATATTATAATTATTAAAATTAGCTAATTTTACAATACAATTCTACTTTACACTAAAATTATTATTAATTTATATTATTAAATAATGCTGATTTAAATAATATAGACATTTTTAAACAGCTTTTTAGTAAGAAATTCAAGTACTATATAGTTAATTCTATTTTAATGAGAAATTTAATTACTGGAGAGTTATCAACTATCTTTTAAAACATTTCTACAATATTATCCTAGAGTTATAAACTGAATCTTAAATAAAGAATAAAATTTGTGTGATATAAAAATTAAATAAATTCAAAAATTTCAAATTCTAAAAATTTAATTTTTAAAATTTTTATTATGTTTGATTTGTATAACAAAATCAAATTATAATTTTTTATTTTAAATATATATATGTTAAAATAATAATTTTTTATTGATATATTATATATTAAAAATAAACTAAAAATTTGATATATTTTGTTTTTAAAAAAAAATCTTTCTAAAATATATATTAATTTTTTTTTAAATTTCATCTATTTTTAAAAAGTTAAATATATATAATATTTAAATTTAATTTATTTCATTTTTAGTAATATTTAGAGTTTCTACAATTAAAATTAAATAAATAATTAATTTAGTTAATATTATATTTATATTTAATATTTATAAATTATTATAATTACCAATATATTGACTAATCTTTATTTTTGTTTCTACAATATCTTGATCTAAAATTTCATTTAATTTATCAGTAAAATTAAGTAATTTACTTGTAAAGTATGTTTGTGCATTTATATCAGATGCAATACTATTGTAATTTTGTATTAAAGCTTTATCTGCTTTATAAAATACTATAATATTATTTGTTAATTTTTTATCAAACTCTTCATTTTTAATATTTTTATACCAACTTTTAATAATTGTCTTAATTTCTAATGCAGTCGGTCGTTTTAATAGATCTTTATCCCAACATCTTTTCATTAAATTTATATAACATTGTGATATTTCTTTAATAATTTCTAGACGTTTGCCTTTATAAATACTTAAACTAAGTTGAAAATCATAAGCTTCATTATTAAATGGAATAATTCCAGATGTAAACTCCCACATAATCATAGAAAAACTATATATATCACTAGCCAAAGAATAAGATTTTCTTCTTAAAACTTCAGATGCTACAAATGGTAAAACACCATAAATATCATTTTTTTAGATGATCGAAAATATTTCACAGGTTTACATAATCCTAAATCACTAATAGATAAAATATAATTATTAATATTTAAAATATTACCATGATGAAAATCACAATGAATAAGGTTTTTTTGATGTATTTCATTAAGTCCACTAATAATATTATATAATTTATATAATTTAAATATCCATTTATTTGTAACTATCACTGATAAATTATTTCTCAAATTATTATTTTTTGCATATTTCATTTCTATCATATAATCTAAAGTATTTGGATGTTGAGTAAATCCATATATTTGAATTAAATTTTTACATAATAAAGGTTTTAATTGAATAAAACATTTATAATGAAGTTTCCACTAAAATAAAATATTAATTTAAATATTAATAATTAAATTAAAAATAAAAATAATTTATATACTGCATCTCATTTAAATCTTCTTTATTAAAATTTGATGATTTATCAAGATTCTTAAGAGCTATAATTGTTCTATCATTTCTAATCCAATTTTTATCTTTATAAAAATAAGATTTAATAAATTTATCTAACCAAATAGCTTTGTATATAGTGCTAAATCCTCCTTGATCAAGATATTCAATATTTTCAAATTTATTATAAGGAATCCATTCTAACATTTGCTTTTTATTTTGAATATTCAATTGAGTTTTTTGAATAAATTTATTAATAAATTTATTATTACTAATCCAATTAGAAAAATTTTGTTGAAAAATTTTAGAATAATATTTTTTACACCATTCTTTACCAGTATTTACTTTTTTACAATTTAAACATATTCCTATTTTTCTAAATTATAAAGTTACATAATTAATATAATTATTAGTATTATTATTATTTTATATAAAAATTATAATATTTACTTAATTAAATAAATTGATTATATATTTAATAAATATCATAAATAATATATTAAAATATTATTTTAAATAATTTAATAAAATTATTTTATAAAAATAATTTACCATCTATTATATTATTAATTTTTAAATAAAAATTTAATTATAATAAATGTATAATTAAAGATAAATTATTTATATAAATAACTTACAATCTAAATTATAAATAAAATATTAAATTGAGTTTATAATAAAACAAAATATAATTAGTATTAATTATAGTAATAAATATAATTAAATACTGATAATTAATAAAATAGTTTACCAACTATCATATAATTATTAATTAATTTTTTAAATAAAAATTTAGTTAACTTTAAATTACAGTAACAAATATAATTAAATACTGATAATCAATAAAAATAACTTAATATCTATTATATTATTATTATTAATTAATTTTTTAATAAAAAATTTAGTTGACTTTAAATTATAGTAACAAGTATAATTAAATACTGATAATCAATAAAAATAACTTACCAACTATTATATTATTAATTATTTTTTTAAATAAAAAATTTAGTTGACTTTAAATTACAGTAACAAGTGTAATTAAATACTGATAATC
>CAJVPQ010002827.1:0-12610 GCA_910591825.1 Funneliformis caledonium
ATTACACAAAATTCTAATTTTATTTTAGTTAATTATGTATTAACTAGGGTTAAATGTCGATTATTTCGCAAATTTTGAGGTGGTCCTAAACTTTTGGCCAGGGAGTGTAAATATGACTTTGTAATTCTGAAAAAGATTAAAGGTATACTGGAATATATAGTTTAACGAGTCACCTGTAACGCTGATAAAATTTTAAGATTCACTAATCCTCAAATCAATTATATTATAAAATAAGTTAATTCAAAGATGATTGCTAGTTATGTGAATGAAATCTCCTTAACTGTGACTATTATTTCATCTCATAATTCTAACTTAAATGACTCTAACACTAATAAATCTGATTTTAATATATATTTCAAATTTGATGACTTTGATGCCAGTAAATCTGATTCTGATATATATTTCAAATCTGATGATTCCAACTCTGATAATAAGTATAATTACAAACTTTATGAAAGGCTCATACATGAAAAAATAGTTCAATTAGCGAAGTTAGAAAAAAAAACACTAACTAAGCCTAAGTAAATAATGTCAATTTTGATAAATACTCATAAAAATTTACAAAAATGATGATATATATTTTAATGATCCTGTACTTCAGTCAGTAATGAATTCCACCATCTCTCTGGTGATTGTCTAGAAGTAATATTGAGAGAATTATCATATAGTTTCTATCTTTTTTCTCAAATCACGTAGGTGGCTTAGATAGTATGCAAACATCATCTATATTTTCTTTTAATATTCTGCAATAAGATGTCACTATCTCATTAGTTCATATAAATTATATTTGCAGAATATTCTATGCATAGTAGTACATCACTGGCATCTGCAGTAGTAGCTATTAATAATTCTGACCAAGAATAATATTTTTATGTTGCTATACTGATGAACTTCTTCTAAAGTTCTAGTATGTTCTATTTTACTTATTATGCAGTTCTGAATTACTAATAAAAAAATACATCACTGATTTACATGTGAATCATAAGACAGAGCGTCGATAAAAAGAAATTTAAAAATGAAAATAGAGTGATTAGAATATATAATTTATGGATCTTCAGATAAACGGTAAGTCTTTATTATCCTAGTTTTATTAGTGCAATTAACTATGTATATGACTAATCTCACATTAATCAGTTTTTGAATAGGAATTAGTGATACATATTCTGAATAATTACAATTCCAAGTTCCCCTTTATCTTATACTTTTTCTCTTATTTCAAAATTGATTATTAGACTATTACTGTTTATGTTAAATGGTATAAAACTATAATTTATTGATTGCAATAATCTAACTTCTTTCTAGAAATCAGCCTAATAAAAGTGATCAGGATCTAAAAAAAACAAGTATGAACAAATCAGGAATAGATAAAATCTTTTTCAAAAGTAGGTTGGATGTAGATAATATGTAAAGTGATTATAATTACTAAAATTGAATTATAAATATATAGCTTTATTAATAATGGGTAACCTTTACAGAATCATAACAGACATAACACTAACTTGCCATTTCTTTCAAAAATCAAAGAAAATACCAAAGAATTTCCCATTAAAATTAACAAATTCGAAATTTGTTTATGATCTTAAGAAATTAATTAAAGAAGAAAAAAAAGATATCTTCTCCGATACTGAGGTTGATAACTTGGAACTTTGGGAAGTAGAAATTCATAATGACAATGCAGACAAATTTTCAAGCCTCATCCTGTAAGATAATAAGAATAAAGACATAAAGAAACTTAAAACAATAAAACTTGTTAGTGATTACTAGGAAAATCAACCTTCTGCAAATTTACTCATATTATTGTTGATTCAAAATTCTTGATCATGTTAAGAAGTTTTAATCAAACAACACTGGATCAAGGTAGGTCTACTTATCATTAGTAATGTGATTTTCCAACATGATATATTCTAACACAAATTTTTTAGAACAACCTATTGAGGACCCTGATGGTAGAGAAAATGGGCATAGTGAAGATACAAATGAAGCTTTTTGGGTATTAACAAATTCAGGTATTTTTATTATTTGGAATTCTAGTGGTAATACAACGTAATATAGCTCTAACTTGAAAAAGAACTAATAGATCCACCTGATATTTGGATAATCATGAAAATGTTCGAGAAGAAGTTGTACAACTTTGTGATGCTCGTAAGACAAATAAAAGAATTTCGTGGAAGGTCATGGTTGATGAGATTGGGAATGATCTCTTGAGAACAAAAAATATTGATGAAAAACATTAAAGAGATTTTATAACGGTGATACATATAAACCTGATGAAGATGTTTTGCGTTTAATCAGAGTGTGGGTTATCAAGAAGTTAGAGGAAGAAAGGAGCAATAATCAGTAATTAAAATTCGTGAAAAATTTCGCGCGCTGTATCTATTATGAGTTATATTTTATATTTTTTCTCGTACGATCAATAAAGCAAAGACGCAAATTTACCGGACATTTATATTTTTTTTTCGCATGAAGTGGTTATGGGATTGTGGGAAGTGAAGCGAGGGTGTATACTAATATATTCTTTTATTGTAGCGAGATCATTGATCTAGAACTTGATAAATAAATGCGCAGTAATATTAGAACACGTCACACACATCACGGAATTTGTAAATTGCGCAAAATAATTTATTCTCAAACTTTCTCGCATGTTCTCAAAATTCTTATGTATATTAATATTAAAAAGGGGCCCTTGATGATCTTTACATATGGATAGCATCAAAGTTTTTTATTGTTAAATTAAAGGAGAAGCAGTTGATCAGATTTTTGTGATGCGTTTATATTAACGTAATTTTCCCCAAAAGCGTATTCCAAAATCGATCCTGGAAATTATATAAAAAGGTGATGTCCCTGTTAGTGAATCCTTTTATCCGCTTTGTGCAAGTAAAACAAAAAAATTCAAACATTCAAACTTACCATTATTAGAATAATTGATATTAACAATCAAACGAACTCGTATTTCCGCAAAGTAATAATAAAGTAAGTTGTTTATTGCTTGGCTAACTTCTTGAAATATACCATCATGATGTTAATCGATCTTCCCACCTTTATAGATGTTCCAAAATAAAACGGACATATTGCTCTTCTTGTTATACATCGGCATTTTGATCTTCGCCGAGAAGATCACTGACCATCATCACGCGTATAATAGGCGCACTCACATGAATCTCGTCACATGCAACGACACATGGCATCTTCACGTGCCGAATTCTTAAAACTTTGCGAAGTATCTTACCGGCGATAAAGTAAGCAATAAATATCGTGTATGAGGCGGAATGGAATTATGTGAAAATGAATCGTGATATTGTATTATTTTTTTTTTACCTCAGTTGCTAATACTTCCGTAATTATACTATAGGTTTGAAATTTCTTAATCTCAGAGAAGTTCTCTCTCGAGGAATAATGTTTTATATAGTTTGCGTGTTTGGAAGAGATATAGATAGACAAAAATTCTGTAAATATGGGTGAGATAATTTATTTCGGAAATTTAGTATAGTAAAAGAGTTTGGGATGAAAATCACGTAATTAGAAGTATAAACAAATTAGTTATAGATACTTTTCGTAAAGAAATAACTTGATGCTGGGACTCTCATTTATGGCCTAAGATCCGAGTACTCCCTCCCTCTTTGATAGCATCATTTGTTTCACTCACTTCATTACTCATGCTAAATTTTTTTATGTATAAAAAACAATAAATTTCACCTACGATTAACATGTGTGTAATTCTTCTATATTGCGAGAATTCTGGGAGGATTACATCGCTCCCTCTCAGCCAAGTTGCCACTGGTCATAGCAGAATTGCTAGAAAATGGCCCAACTCGACTGAGCTGAATTCTCGCAATTTTCAAGATTTTGAAAAAGTATGAGAAAGTATAATTAGTATTTAATTTTCAAAGAACTAAAAAATTTTTTAAATTCTCTACTGACCCTTTGCAATTTATCAGACCTACCAAGGTAGTGAACACTCTGAGAGAATAAAATCGCTCTCCCTCAATTGATTTGCCACTGGTCATAGCAAAATCGCTAGAAAATGGCCCAACTCAATAAAGTTGAGATTCACTACGCGCGACCTTTCAAGAAGCATCTTGCCATATCAAAAGTCTGTCCAATTTTTTGTGGGTGAACTCTGGGAGGATGAGATCGCTCCCTCTCAACCAAGTTGCCACTGGTCATAACGAATTGCTAGAAAATGGCCCAACTTGGTGGAGCTGAGATTTGGATTTGTTAACAATTGTTGAGTATTCAAGATTATAGGTTATCATAGGGCCCCGATTGGAACCTCGTCGTGATAATTGATGTGATATCTACTAAGTTTACTAGTATTAAAATGGCCAAAGTGTACATGGTTACACTTATGTTACTTAGGAGAATTATTCCCAAAGTGTACGAAACAGTATTCAGGGGCCCTGTTATCATCAGGAAGATCACGCGTCGGTGACAAACGCGTCGGTGACAAATACGCGTGACTGTTTAACAGTTAAAATGTTAAGAATGTTAAGTCCCTGATGTGCTTTCCTTGATGACCAGTAACACAACAAACATGTCTAGTAGCAATATTCCAATCCTACTAAAAAATAGAAAGTCTAAAGTTTCTGAGAGTACTTCTGCGTATCACAAATTTTTTAAAACAACCGAGGCATCGGAATGGAATTTCTCCAAATTCATTTCATTCTTGATTGACACCGACGACGATGAAGCGAAGCCTATATTTGCAGAGAAGATTTGGCAAGCGAGTATATCAAAGTTATCACGCGACAATTCAGTTCCTCAAGCTATTCGAAAATTTACTGCCGAAACCTTAACACATCATTTCGTAAGTATTGAATCATTCGATAATTATGAGAACCTTCTCACTTTATCTCTTTATCTAACAGGCGGAAAATGACTGCACAGCGATACAAAATGCGCTCAAGAGCCTCGAGGAGATTTCTTCCTCTAAGCTCATATTTCAGCCTAAAATCTCACTGGCTAGACACGTTTCTGAGACATCCGGAATACTTTGTTCTACCGCAATATCTGGAAAGCGCGATCGTGTATTTGCTTCATACATGATGTCAGAAGAACCGTGTCCAAAAGTTCAGAAAGTAGATCATGATATCCAGAAAGATGACCTTTTTTCTGGTCCATCTAAAGAACATGAAAATGATACGGAGAAAGTGGCCGTCATTTTTACCAATACTACGCCTACTACCACTACTGCTTTAAACGGGGAAGAAATAGATTTTTCGATAGCTGACGCTCTCCCCCCACAAAATACTTCCGATTCAAATTCATCTACATTAGGTGGTTCCGATGCTTTGGATCTCTTTAGTCCAATAATGACTGATGTTGTACAAAAGGAGGATTCCTATTTTCAGGAACTATCATTAGTCGAGGTATGACATCTTCGTCTTTTTACAATTCATTACTGCCCATCATTATCCATCACTTAACAGAATTTTTTTTGCATCATAGGAGAACTTGATCATCGAAAAACTTACTAAAAGTATTCTTACCAGAGTGCAATATCCATGATCCAATTAAGCGCCTGTATACCAGTCAGGAGTGGATGAAAATGGAATTAGACTGGGAAAAGGTTGGTTACATTTTATTTATTTCTTGATTAATTTCACTTTTTTACTGACAATTAGTTTCTAGATGGAAGAAAAGATAGCAAGTTCTCTTCCTTTGTTTGAGGAAAATATGCAATCACTTTTGAAAAAGTATAGCGAGTCCATTAAGGATGCCAGCACTGGATATTATGTCGATCTAAATAAAGTCGAGACTACCATCAGTCAAAGCCCGTTTGCAGATCAACATTCATATTTATTTGTAAGAGACTGGCCTCTTCGATGGGCCCAACAATTATACACTGCTTTGTAAGGACACCATAATTAAATTCTATAAATTATTCACTTATATAATTAATAATATTAATTATATACCTGTAATTTATAGCTTAACGTGTTTCCAGACCCCTATCAACCCTCTCAATGATGCCGATGCAAGTGAGTATGCATATAGGAGTCGGCTTATAAATCATTTTTGGGAGGATGTTTTCTTTGATGTAAATTGTGTAATCCGAATGAAAACGTAAGCCACTTCATTTTTTGCTTTTTTTTTGTCCTGTCCAAAAAAGTTTATGTATTCATATACATCTTGCTTCCAACTAGAGGTGAGGTTGAGAATGTTGACCGGAGAAACCAACTAGGTCTCGCGAGGAATCCGGATGATCGTAGATCAAATGTTGGTAGTTGGTATCACGATGCTATATTAATCATGAAAGTTGGAGATAAGGATGTTCAAGTAGCATTTGGAGAAGTTGTTGGAAATGCATTCAAACACGATGACACGAAATTGTATGAAGATCGAGAGAAAATACTTAAAGGTAAATTGAAAGTAAATGTTAAGTTTATCCTTGTGAAAACAACTAACAAAACTATTTGGTTTATAGCCATGCAGTTGGCCCTTTTTAATCTTCGGAAATTACTTCCTGAAAAAGATCCAGGTCTTGAGGATTTAGAAACTTTCGGATTGCTAGTTTATAGTAAGGAGTAATCTAACTTATTAATTTTTCTTTGTAACATTTATTAATCCGAAGCCATACCCACTTGTATAGAGAAGGAACTTTTTATGTATTCTATGCATTTAGTCGATGGAATATATCTCGTTGATCAATTTAGTGGATTCACAATTCCCGATACTCCTTTACATTTAGGAAATCTACCCGATATGATTCATGTAATGATTATGTTTAAGGTAACGAACCTTATTCATCTGACTTGACTGCCATTATTGTTTACATTGATTTTAACACTCACTTATTATATTATCCAGCATCGCGTTATGAAACTACGACAGCACGTGGAATCCTTATATAAATCCAAAAAGAGTTTTAAACGTGGCGGCACTCGACACACAAACGATTCTACAGTTTATGCGTCACCACAGAAAAAATCTAAATAATAATACTTAAAAAAAAAATAGATTAGATTAATTTACAATAAGAGAACATGTACATTGTATAATACACGCAGTATGTCATATGAATCTTAAATTTTAATAATTTCACTTAATTAATTGCACTTTCGTTATTTTTCTGACAAAAAAGAATTTTGATTGGTTACATGTGATTCTTTAATTATAATATATACCAGAGATCGCTTCTGACACAGAAATGACGTACACAGGAAAATCACATTTGTGGATTGAAAAAAATAATTGTCAGATCGACAAATTATTCAGGTAAATGACACTAGTGATGGGACTTAAAAATATTTTGGTTTTTTTTTAAATTAATAATTACTTATTAAGTCAGATATTACGTTAATATAAGCATCTACCCCAGGTAAGATATGCTGCGGAATCACGTGATATGATTTTATATATCTAATAGGGATCCATAAAATTTCTTTCGATCTGAGTTAAAGATTTCATTTGACAATTAATAAATCTGGCTGAAATTAAAGTTTATCAAAGGTACAATGATATAGCAATTGCCCTCCAAAAATTTCAGACAAAATTGCTTTCGAAAATTATGTGTCCCTGATATCCGATAAAATAAAGTAATCAAAGTGATCAAAAAAAAAAATTTTTTTGATATAGTTTAAAAAAAATTGATTATAGTCTAAATCTAATACTTAAATTTGAAAAAAAATTCCTACAATGTTTGTGATGATCTTTTCCAAAAATTAGTTATAGTTTTATTTAAAATTCGCAAAACTTTGACGTGTTTATTTTGCATTTAGTATTTTACACTCAAAAAATTCTTTTTATAAACATATTGATATTTTGCCCCAAATATTAAAAAATGAGTTGCCAAACGTTTTTTCTTAGCCCTAAATTTAATAAAAAGCCAATATATGATTTACCATCTAATAAATATCAGGAGTTTACAAATGCCTATGTGTATAGTGTTATGGTAAAAACAAGTAACCATACTTCTGATTGTGCTATTATTTGTCAAGAAGCCATAAATGAGTGGAATAACATTAAGAAAAAGAGTATTGATGATATTGATGAAGTAATTCAGAATTATATGGCCATCACTTAATCTATATGACATACAATCAATGAGATATAGACGTTCTGTGCCTACAGAAAAAATGAATCCTTCTTCCTTTTCTTTCATTACTCGTTCAGTAAACTCTCTACCAGAAATTCCTGCTAATGCTTCAGTCTAAAGAAAGGCAGCAGATGTCAAATAGCTGAAAAAAAATTTGCGAATATGAGCAGATTTACAATATTGCCAGTGATGCTCAGATTTGTGATGATATGTACCAAAAAATAGAAAACTTGTAGGATGAAATTAAATCTAATAAAAATAGAATTACCAAGTTAAAAAGAAATGCCATATATGCCCAAAATTGTAAAGAAAAAAATTAAGACAACTTATCGAAAATAAAGAGGTTATCTGCTATGATAAACCTGAAAAGACACTATTTCTCTTCAAATATCCAGATTTACATGAACGTATACACAATTGCATAAAATTTAGATCAGCTGATACAAAATGATAGAAGGAGGCCATCAAAGTTCGGACAATAGAATATCTGTGTGAAAATCTTGAAGAAAGGTATAAAATTTATATAGTAAAGACTATATTGAAAAGTTACCTTTTACCCTATTAATTAAATTCAATTGTCACGAAAGTATACCATCATTCAGAATGGATCACAGTCACTAAAATTTCGCACACTGAGATATGTGAACATTCTGATAGCTATTATTGCTTTGCATTAGTAAAATATGCAAAGCAATTTGCTAGCACTTTTGCTGATGTTTTGGTTGTCATCTTCTAAGATGACAAGGCGAAGATCAGACTTAGAGTACCTGTAGTAGGTCGCACATTCTGCACATTACAATCAGTTAACAAACCTATGACTGTAGCAGACCATAATTTTCCTATGAGATTCAGACAAAAATTAATCCCATCAGTATATTTAATTATAAATCCAAACGAATCTAATGACGAATTGCGAACAGGAAAATTAGCGATTTTTATATATTCTCAATGGTCTCTTAGCATATCTTCGTTTATGTATATGCAAGAACTGAAAAGCCTTACTTTGAATTCTCATTATGATGATGTGTTGAAGACGAATGGAACAATTTGATCAATATGGATTTATTAGTGAACGGAGGGCTAGATGAGAATTCTAAATATTTAAAAAATATAAAATCCTATTATTAGCTTTTCAGGAAGTTCGATTTAGATTTTTTAAGTATAAGAACATATACTCTAGGTCAATCAAAGTATAATCTGGTTGAAAGAAGCATAGCAACATTATCTGGTAAGCTCGCTAGAATTACCTTGCCAATTGACCATTTCAGTATGCATTTGAATATACAAGAAAAAGTTATTGATTTAGAATTAGCTGCTTGAAATTTTTGCCATTCAGAAAAGCCTTTATAAAATTTAATATTGTGATTTGATTTTCAGAAAGAAAATCGATTCTTGTTATATTGATGTACTCACAAATCTATTTAAGCACATATAATTTGAAGGAACAGAAAGAGAAAAGGTTGAAGAATTAAATAGAAGAAAAAAAGAATAAAAAAAATCAAATGATATAGAAAAAGAAACAACATATATCCATTCTGAATGTTTTGTTTTATAGTCTTAGATCGAAACTCATTATAATTTGTTTATCTATTCTCTTGATATCAAATGATACACAAATGCCAATTGCTGTAGACCACCTAAAGCTAAAAAAACTATAAACTTTCTTCACCTGTATAATGGCTTCTTATTACTAATTACCAAAGCCAAAAATAGCCGATTCATAAACCTGATTTATCTTTTTTAGTATAAAGATCTTCTGAAGTACCAGGTTATGATGCACATTATGTATCTATTGAAAAAAATATATACTTATAATTTTGCTATCCTATTTATCAGATATATTTTTTGACTCTCATATTCTTAATGAACTATAAACAATTAATGCATCTTACTACCTGAAGATGGCCTAAAAGATAACAAAACTCAGCTTTCAATGATTTTTCTCTTCTTCTATTTTAACAAAAGAGATCGTATGATAAAATAGAACTTGAATTAAGGGCTTATAACTTAGATGAAGAATGAGTAAGTTTTATAAAAAATGTGTTTAAATGTATGCGTGTTACAATAAATTTAAATGTATGCGTATTATTATATTACTATATCAGTCCATAATAAATATATGCTTAACAAGTCACTTTATCAAATAATCATCATGTATTCAATATTAACATTACGTGATTATTATATTATGTATAACCTAAGATCTGCTTTATCTTCTCTACCCCTTAAGATATTAGGTAATATCTGACAATATTCTTATTAATACTAAAAATTCTGATTGATCAAATTTAAATAATCATATGATAACATTTTTTCTGATAAAACGAGAATCTTTTTATTGAAAATTATATCTATAATATGAAATTAACTCCTTTAGTCAATGCTATTTCAATTAATTATGGATTAAACATCTCAAGTAAAATAGGGGACTATAAATTATTATCATCATTAAATATGCTAATATTATCAATTATTCTTACTGACGTTAATTTTGTTAGATTAATTCCTTCAATATGATGATATGGATACAAAAATCAGATGATGAAAAAAATTGTATTATAAACTTTTCTTCATTGATTATCAATCTCATTACCTATTAAAGTTTTAAATTCTCTTTCACTAGAAGGTAATTTGTTAATAATTTCTTTTAATTATGCTTATATAGCTATAACTTGTCTAAGAATAGTATGACTGGATATTGATCTTGATGATCATAGATTTATAATTGTGTGGTGAAGTACAAATGTTAATAATGTCAAATATATTTAACATGTCTAACATGTTTAATATAGCTAATATGTCTAATATATCAGATATGTCTAACATAATTAATATAGTAAATATAGTTAATATAATTAATATATTAGATATATCAAAATATGTAATAGAATAGATATAAATACAATCTCTTTTGTCAATTAGAAAAATAAGACCAACAGCTGTATAGAACCTTTCTCTTATAAAAGATAGCACAACGCTACTCTTCACCTCATATATCACTGTTTCTTATTTCTCTTTTCTTATTTCTCTTATATATCATTATCTTATTATTTTCTTTTATTTCAATAAATTATTTCTTATTTCTTATCTAAAACTCTTTTCGAACTTACTGTGATAACTCTTCACTTGTGATTGAAGCCGCTTGCATTTGATAAACTTGATTTAATACAATAAATTAGTAACAAACTAACCAAGATTATCAAAAACTAACTGGGATTATTACATAGACTATAAAAGAGTCAACCCTCTAACACCATGTCTAACAGTTGTAATCTGAAAAGATTGTACATTAACATTTGGTGACAACTACAGGACTCTCTTTTCCTGTTTACATAATACTATGAGAAACATTCTATAAATAACCTCAGAGAATTGATAAAATACTAACAGAATGATTCAGCTATACATAATAGGCAAGAGTGTAACTTTAGAAAATCTACTGACAATTTTAATTTAACAGATGACCTATCCTATATCACTTGTAATCCACCACCTAAAGAGATTTTGCAACCCTTTCTTAACTTCTTTAAGTGGACACAACAGGTTTTAGGAGTATTATTATATACTAGCAAAAGCTTAGAAGCTTTTCAGACTGCAATTGCTGTAAAGTCCAATAGCGTAAGAAAAATATATTACAAACAAACCCTTAATACCTTAAGATACAGAAACACACTGATACCCAATGTTGTTATGGGACTAATGGGACGCTAATAGACGCTAATGGGACATAGATGGGATAGATAAGACATTTGGGATATAGTGTGAAACAGGTTGGGACATATAGCTAGAACATATAGCTAGAACAACAAATCTCTAAGACATCAAAAATGTATATCACTGCTGATACCAACCTTTGAGTGAGCAGTTATATATTATATTTAAGCTCAAGCTGAAACTGATTTCTTCCAAAAGAAATTTCAAGGTGACTTACTTACTTACTTCAATATATCATACATAAATCTAAGTCATAATCAGTAGATAGATTAAGTAGACATCCCTATATATATAGTGATGTCTACTTAATCTATCTACTTACACGATAGTGATACCTACTTATAGATATTGATACCTACTTATAGATATTGATGCCTACTTATAGATATTGATGCCTACTTATAGATATTGATGCCTACTTATAGATATTGATGCCTACTTGCTTTTTTTTACGTGACTATGCCCCTTCTGATGATTTATTGCTATCCATCTGTTTTCACTGGTCCGTGACTATTTGGTCGCTAAATAGGGCAGAGGTTTGTTTTTTCATTCTGAAGCCTTTTAACGATTGTATAAGAGTAAATTTGGTTTTTCCACTCTATAACCCTTTTGGTTGTCATATTTGAAGTTGAGGGTGTGGCCCATTTGCTGACCTTTTAAGTTGCTGAAATGGTGTAAAAAAAATCATGTCGGGTGATGCAGTAAATTCGGGATTGATTTGGCTGACATTATACCATAATTTTGGCTGATCTTTTGGACACATAATTTGAGGTTCCAACTTGGTGCCATGGTAGCGACCTGGTAGTATCCTGGAGCTGTCATGGAACTGGCAGGGAACTAGAGTGGTTCTATTAGTTTGCC
>CAJVPQ010002828.1:0-12606 GCA_910591825.1 Funneliformis caledonium
TAATTCAAAACTAAAATAATTATAAATTAGCTTAAAATTAGCTTTAATTTAATATTAATTCAGTCAAATAAACATATAAATTGATAATATATTTATTAAATTTATTAAATATTAAAATTTTATTAATAATAAAAATCTAATATAATTCACAAAAATATAATAAAATATTATCAAAAACTCACTTATTAATTTTCTATTTAAAAAATCTAAGCAAAAAATAGAAAACTATGTAAAATAATAATTTAATTATAAAATATAATCTATTTTCCTTTTAAAATTCCCTTAAATTATTTTAAATATTCATTATCATAATATTACTATTTTTGAAAATAAAAATAATAAAAATATAATATATATTTCTCACAAAATCTTTTAAAATTATCTAAAAATATAAAATATAATAAATAAAATAATAAAAAATAAAAAATTTACACTTTTTCACAATCATTTAAAATTATTTTTTTATATTATAGAATAAAATCAATTCATTATTTAAAAAAATGACTGGTTAATTAATAAAATTTAACTTAAGTTTTATCTAATTTTAATAGTTAGAGATATATTTCTATTATAAAAAATAAAAAAATTTAGTTTATTATTTTAAAAAGTTGATTGGTTAATTAATAAAATTCAACTTAAGTTTCATCTAATTTTGATAGTTAGAGACATATTTCTATTATAAAAAGTAAAAAAATCAGTTTACTATTTTGAAAAGTTGACTGTTTGATAAATAATATTTATCTTAATTTCGTCTGATATTAATAATTAGAGGTATATTTTTATTATAAAAAGTAAAAAAAAATCAGTTTATTATTTTGAAAAGCTGATTAGTTGATTAATAAAATTTAACTTTTATCTGATTTTAATAGTTAGAAATATGTTTCTATTATAAAAAGTAAAAAAAATTATTTTATTATTTTAAAAAAGTTGACTAATTAATTAATAAAATTCAATTTAAGTTTCATTCAATTTTGATAGTTGAAAGCATATTTTTATTATAACAAATAAAAAAAATCAGTTTATTTTTTAAAAGTTGATTAAAATTTAACTTAAGTTTCAGCTTTTTCTTCATTTAATTTTAATAATTAAAGGTTTATTTTTATTATAAAAAGTAAAAAAATCAGTTTATTATTTAAAAAGTTAACTATTTGATTGATAAAATTTAACTTAAATTCTTTTTATTCTTAAAATAATTGTTTTTTAGCATTTTGATGGTATATAAAAAAGAAAAATTTGAAAATGATTATAAAAAGATAAAATAAACTCAAATAATACATTAAATCAATATTATTAAAATTGTTTTTTTAATTTAACAAGTTTTCTAAATATTCAATATTATTTTAACAAATTAGTTTAATCTGAAAAGTTCAGTTCATTAAAATAATAATATATTGATCTAATTGAACAAAAATTATAAAACATTTTTCTAAATGAATAATAAAATATCATTCTAAATGAAAGATAAGGAATTATTTGATTGGAATGATAATAAATTGTTTTAAATGAATGATAATAGAATTGATTGATTAAAATAATAAAATCTCATTTCAAATGAATGATAAGAGAATTGTTCAATTAAAATGATAAAATAACATTCTTTTAAAAAAAATAATAATATTGTTTCTAAGGAATAATAAAAAATTATTCCTTTAAAATTATAATTTTTTTTTTTTTTTTCTTTTAATGTGCGATAACTTTGCATAATCTTTATTTAGAAATAAAATAAAATTTTACAAAATTATAAATTACAAGATAGAGAGTACAAAAATTCCTATTTAGCAATAAAACTAAATTAAAATCAATCTTGCACTGTTCCAGACTAACCTACCCAAATAAACTTCAAATAGGTTTAACCATCCAGTACAAGGGTGTAGTTACTATTGATCTAAAAATTCAACCAGTTCGTACCAAACCTAAAGGAGGAAATAAAGTATGGAGGAATACTAAAATCATGTGATGATGATGAAGGAAAACCGGTGTTGGTGAAATGTACTTTTCGATCATTGAGTGAGATGTTATTGAAGTTTTCAAAATTTTTGATATTATTGCAACGATCAAGCCAGATGGATTTTATTTGGAAAAATGCATAGTGGTAAGTAGAAGATAGGAGACCATTTGTTAATTGAAGGTTGTTTATAAGGCAGTGTGTTTTGTTGAATAGGGGAAGGGATACAATTCCTTTGATCAGATCAATAAAGTTAAAAGAGTCAGGTTGATCATTTAGGGACCAGATAGTCAGATCTAGAAGATCCGTAAAATTCTGAGTGTCTGAGATCAATGTAATAAGATATTGTATGAAAAACTTTTTGGTCAAGGATATAATGTCAATGAAATGGTATACAATTTTGGCACAAGTCCAAACGTGATTAAAGGTTTCATAAGTACACGAATATCTAGGACAATTCCATAATTGGTCATATAGATTTGGGTGTCTTATTTTGAGGATTTCAAGGGTAGGAAGCAGTTCAAGTATGAGCTTGGTTTTAAATTTTCAAATAGAAGAGGCTTTAAAGAATGTATAAGAGTTGTTTTCATTATTGTTGAGAATGAAAAAGGTTCAAATTCAATTCACATCCAATGTACTGTATTTCTTAAAGTGTGGAAGTAGTTGTATATTATGAAAATTGATTGATCTTAGAAGTCTTTTATGAACAATCTTGGTGAAATAAGTACAATATTCTCGTTGAAATAGAGATTATAATGGTATCCTAGAGATTTGTTATTTAGGGTGATTGTGGGACCATCAGCTTTTGCTAATGCATCAATTACATTATTATAATAATCATTTGAGTGAGCTTTGACTTTGTAAAGTTCAATGGAATGGATTTTTTTCTGATTAACTTTATAACAAGGAATCAAATTGGATAAAAGGAGATTTTAAAAATGGGGTTAAAGGTAGGAGAGAAGGTGTAGAAGTAGTTCATTTTATCAAAAGATGAAATGACATTTTGTGAGTCTGTGAAAATATTAACTGCAGCATTTGTAGAAGCTACATATATGGCAGATAGTACTGTGACTAGTTCTGCTAGAGAAAATGAAGGTTGGGAAAAGATAAGTGAAGTATTAAAGGAAAGTAAAGGTGCCGAAGGATCAGATTGCAACCAGATCACGCCCATACAGATCAAAGAAGTACCTAAGTTGATAAGGGAACCATTAGTATAAAATGAGAGGTTAGTTGATTGTATGAAGTGAATTTTAAGATTGTTTAAACTATTGAGGATTTCTATATTAAAAATTTGATCAGGTATGAGAGATGGAAAAGACAAAGTGAAGGGACATTAAGTGTACTATTATCACTTAAATTATAACTATATAAAGCAATTTCATAAAGCATGTAAGGAGATAAAGAACAGATATGACTAACCATTGAAAGGAGAGGGACCTTGATATCAGCATATAGGTGTAAAGGAAAAATCATAAAGCAAGCTTCATGTTTATTTCTCATATTAGGAGGAATAAAAGAAGAATCATCGTTGAAAGAGCATTTAATATATGGTAACAATAAAGTTTTGAAAGTATGATCTAGCGATGCATTAAAATGTTATAAGTAGACTATATCATTTTCGATTCTGAGTACCTTTCTGATTATTGCAGAATGGGAATTTAAGTGCCAATCTACAGCAAAGTGTGTAGTACTTTTAATATGCGTCAGAGGAATCGAGTATATATTATTAGTATGTGGGTGATGATAATTTGAAGGAATAATTTTTGTGTTAGATGATGCTATGAGCAATGATTGTAACTTGAAAAACCAAGCAGGAGCCTTGAGAATTGCCAGACAAGCTGCTGAAAATTTGAGGTCAGGTAATGTAAAGAGTGCTGCATCATCTGATGTTGTAATTTGATCAAGAAACAAAAGTTGTTTGCTTCTTAAGACTAAAGCAAAGGTGTGATAATCGGTTTTATTGAAAATCTCACATAGGAAATTGTCCTCCTTTTATGCAATTAGCCTCAGTATTGCTATTAGAGATAGTGATATTAAGTAAATTTAGGACAGAGAGTAGGGCAGACCACCAGTCTTTAAATTTGAAGGAATCATTATACGACCAAAATGCTAAAGGTAATTTAATAAGCTATTCATTGTTTTGAAGCAATCTAGAATGGATCAGAGATGTAGTGTCTAATAAATCTTTGTCATTGATAGATTTAATAAAGTTGGAAATTTTTGCTTGAATTTGTGCAGTATATAAGTGTGTAATGTTGTAAAATAATGATGAATGAATGATAAGCACTGGGGTACTTTTAGATAAATGTAGATTTGCCCTAAAAACTTTTTGATATGATCCCATAATCTGATCACAGAATTTGTAATCAAGAAATATTAATTAAGTGCGATACAGAATTCATAGCAAGAGGACTGAGTTAAAGACTACTTTGAGTTGTTTATCTGTGAGGAATTTCTTTTTTATTATCAAGGTAGCATTTTGAATTTCATTCTTTACTTGTTGTCTTATAAACTGACAATTTGGGAGAAGAGAAATCCAAATACCGAGATAACACATAGATGATTTAAGGTCCATTGGTTTAATCCATTTTTCATTGTGTGCTAGTCTAAAGTGTATGGATGATGCTATCAGTACTGAAGAAAGTAATACAGATTTATCCCAGTTGACTAGAATACTATTAAGTTAGTAAAAATCATCAGCTATTGTTAAGATCGACTCAAGATCATCCTTAGATTTACTGATCCAAAGGATATCATCCATATAGGCAAGTGTGAAGACTTGTGTTAAAACTGCGGATGTTGAGGTATTACCGATATGTGGGCGCCATTCAGCTGATATATTATAACCAAGATCGTATTTTGTATGCGACATAATAAGGGATCGTAATATATATATCACAGAATTGGTGAAATAATTTCACCTTGATTAATACCTGAAATAACTAGGTAATGATCTGTATTTACATGAGCTGTAAAAATTTGATTGAAGCGATTAGAGAATAAGGAAAGTACAAAATGAAGAAATGATGAAAAAAGGCACAGATGATTAAGCGCACGAGTTAACATTGTGATATTAACTCTGTCATAAGCTTTGGATATGTCTTGAAACAGGATCCAAAGTTGTTTGCTTTTATGTGATAATCGATCATATTTTATGTTATCAAGAATTTGAATTAGTTCGAATGTAGAACGAAAAGGTAATCTAGCAAAATTGTTTCCTTGTAAGACAGAATTTTTTGAGAGAATATCCAAAAGCCATTTATTAATTAGTTTTATGATTGCTTTTCGAAGGCATTCTAACAAAGTAATAGGGCGAGTATTATTTAAGTTATATTCCTATGGTTTGGGTTTTGGGATGGGATAGACAAAAGCCAAGTTCTATCTGTCAGGTATGCAGGAAAGTTTTAGACAAGCACAAGTGAAGATCCAAAAGATATGTTTCATTTTGAGGCCTAAATGTTTCAACATCTCATTTGAAATTTTGGAAGGACCGGAAGCTTTATCATTAGGTAATGTTTGAAGAAGTCTGTTCTATTCATCTTCACTTGGTGGATCCATAAGGGTATTATAAATCTGAAGATCGATTGTGTCAATGGGTTTGTACCATTTTTTCCAATTATCAGGCAATGGAACAAAATGGTATTTAGTACCTGTTGTTTGTTGGAAGTGTCAGTTAGTTTCACGTTTAACATCATCAGCTGAGGTAAGTAAATCTAGATCATCAGGTGAGTTGTCAAGGCATCTGTCTAGAACAATTGTTTGTCTTTGTCTATTAAGGATAGAATCATACATCTTGACTTGATCATCATGAAAATTATCACATCTGCGTTGGAGAGCTGCTTTAATTTGTTTTGTTTTATGTTTATCTTCTTCTAATTTGATCGCAATCAAATGGACTTTAAGTAACTCAGAAATATTTTGTTTAATTGTGATGAGGTCAGAAAGTTGAGGGATGCCAATATGTAACCAATTTAAATTGTATATTATCGAAATATCAAAAACCATATTGTATGTCTGAGGCCAGTTTATCGATATTGAATTGAGGCGAATGCATTTTTTTGTTGTTCATTAAAACTTTTGTATTAAAACCAATTGTTTATAAAGATTCTTTAGTAATCTTTGTCTGAGGTCACGAGAATATTGAGATGAGTATCTTGATGGGATACATTTTTCTGCTACTTTTTCGATACATCCTTGCATGAGATCCCAGAAGAAATTGAGTGCGTGTTTTGAGTGTAATCTATTGAAAGTGAGGTTGGATAATTGACAGCTTTCAAGAAAACTATTCATCTTTTTACCAAATTGTGACCAAGAGTTATCGTCTATGGCATCATAAAGGTAAATTTTCTTTTTGATATGTTTTTTATCATTATTTGAAGTAGTGAGTTCAGCTATATTTACATTGATAAAGACTATTGAATGATCAGAAATGTTAGAATCAACACTGATAGTCTAGGTTTTGTTAAGATCTGCTGCAATATGTGATGTAGTGTAAATATGATCGATTCTTGAAGGTTGATAGTGCGCAGTGTGAAAGAATGATAGGAATAGTTGATTAGCATTATCATATAGGAGATCGAATGAGTTGAAAAGTTGGAAGTCTTTAAGTTAGGTGAAGAAGTAATTAGCATTTGACATATTATTAGAACGATCTGAGACCATATTTAGGTCACCTAGTAATATAATTTCTATGTTGAGGTCTTTCGCTGATTTAATGATGTTGCAAACTTCTTTATATGTTTGTTCTTGAAGGACTGTATTTGAACTTGATATGTAGCAGTTAATTAATCTGATGCGGAATTTATTGCAAAATTAAAAATTGACGAAAATATAATGTTCGTGTTGACTGTAATATTTGTAAATATGATCAGCAATATTTTTTTTATAAAAAGGCCAACTCCGAAACCTAAATTCTGTAATTGTTGATCGAAATTGAAAAAATGTGAGTACTGGGACAAAGTTGATTTTGAAAATGATAAAGCATTATTAGTTGATTTAAAGTTTATCTCTTGAAGGCCTATTATATCTAAATGGTTAATATCATAAGTATTGAGTAAGAATTGTTGTTTTTGCGGTTGAATGAAGGAGTGAACGTTATGTATCGCAATGTTGAGTTGAGAGGATAATGTATTATTAATTGAAAATAAATTGTGAATAGTGTTAGTATTTGCTATTTTGTTGTTTACTATCAGATCATTGGAGCCAACCCGTTTATAATTCTGTGAGATATCTATCATTAAAAATATTTGGGGATGGGGAGGATAAAGACACCGTCAGATATTTTTTCATAACTAAAAGGAGAAGCGTCTTCTTTAATAGCAGTAAAGACGTCTGAATTGATTTTAAGTTGTGTTTGTAGGATTCTTTGCATGTTAGCGATGGCACGTCCTGCATTATTGAGTTTAATCATATTATTTTCAAGATTTGTTTTGAGGAGAGCATTCTCATCTCTTAAGGTAATTAGTTCAGCAGATTGTTTAGTGACAATATTGTCTTTTGTATAGGGACCAGTGGTATAGGTGTGCTCCTCAATTTCCATACCATCTTCATTAAATGATTTGTTTAGTAAATCTGCTTGGTGAAGAAGTAAGACGTTGATGTTAAAAACTTTTTCAACTGTAGCAACTCATTCCACAGTTGAGTGAAGATCTGAATCCATTTTGGCGAGTTGCTCAGAGATAGAGAAAAGTTGATTGGAAATTCGAGTAAGCAATTCTGATTAAGATGGTTGATTTGAGATGTCATTTGCTATGTGGTATTCATCATCAGTTTTATCAGTCCAACGATGTGATGCATGTATGCTAGCATCTAAAGTTTATTCTCTTTTATCATTGATGGGACGAATAAGGGTGATATGTTGTTGATTATGAACTTCATTTAGTGATTCAGGCTGTGGAACTTTTGTCCTATTATGGGCAAAATATTGACATTGTCTGGCTTAGGTTTAGCTTTGACGTTATTTTAGTGTTGAAGTAGTTTTTGTTTATCTGTAGACAGTGGTTTTTTCAGGTTGGGTAGTGATTTAGGAACAACGACAGGTGCTTTGTAATTATGAAACTGTGTAGGCTGGTAGCACTAGTATAGGTGTTAGGTTTTTCGATCTTGTAGAGTTGAACAGTTTTTGCGATAATTCTGCGATTAGTGGCCTGGCACTTGGCAGATGAAGCAAAGTTTTGCATTTGGATCAGTCCAGATTAATCGTTTCCTATCAAGGAAATAAGTTTCTTCATTTTTTGCTACTTCTATAGATTCTTTAGTTTTAAAATAGAAGATGGCATATTGTAGATTTTTGTAATTAACACGTGACTTAGGGATGACCCAGGCAATCACTTCAATAGCATTACCGATAGAGATTAGATGGTACCCATTTGTGTCAAGTGGGAAGTTAGTTAATTTCAAAGAAAATTCTGACTTTTTCCTAACATCTTCGACTGATATAGAACATGGGTATATCCTGATTAAATCTTTAAGAACAAAGTAGCTATTAAGGGTGGTCATATCTGTGTCTTATTCAAATGTGAGAGTAGCTTACTGCCAAAGGTTTTTAGTGAACATGACGCAACGGGAGATCTTTCTAAAAAAGGAGAAGGTCAATCTAATATTTGATTCAGTAGTAGAAATCGGGATCTCAGTGAGATGGATCGACAACTCAGGGACGTACTTAGCTATTAGTTTGATAGTGAGGGTAAAAATGTGTCATTTTTCAAACAAGGAAATTTAAGTGTAATTGCATTGTTTGCTTCAGCATATGAGGTAAAACCAATTCAGACGATTTTCTTTATTGAGTTCTCAGGGTGAGTACGAATTGAGGCACCAATGAAGGATGAGTAGTGTGATGCAAATAGATCACATGCTTCATTTTATTTGTCTGTTAGATTTTTCGGGGTAAAACTTATCTGCGATGTAATAAGCGAAGTAGATTGGGGCTTCAGTTTCGCGCTCTAAGTGGATTTCATTTTTATCATTTTATTTGTTGTTGAGACCATTTTCAGAAGCATCAAAGGCTTGGTCCTTATCAAAGGGAATGTTGTCATTATTGTTGGAAGTTTCAGGACCTTTTCCTTTGTCTAAGGTATTGGAAAGTGAAGTTTTAACTTTCATATCTGTAAAGCTATTGGAGGTACTTCCAGAGGTGTTTGAAGTTTCAGTTTATTTTGGTGGTTCAATATGTTGTTTCTTAGCTGAACGCTATTGTTGTTGGTCGTTCTCCATAGGGGAAGAGCGAGCTAAATAAGGTTTGAAGTTGTTATTTCGAGCGGTTTTTTTTCCAGTCATATTTTAGTTTTTTCCCTTTGAAATTATAATAATATTATTTCTTAGGAATAATAAATGTATTATTCATAAAAAATAATTTTTTAATTTTTATTTAATTGAAATGATATAATCATTCTAATTGAATGATTTTTGTATTATCATTTAATTAGAATAATATAATTATTCCTATTGAATGATTTTAATTTTTATTTATTTAAAATAATACAATTATCTTAATTAAATGATTTTTTAGTTATTATTTAATTAAAATAATATAATTATTCCAATTGAATGATTTTTAATTTTCATTTGATTAGAATAATATAATCATTTCAATTAAATAATTTATGTATTATTATTTGATTAAAATGATATAATCATTTCAATTAAATGATTTTTTAGTTATCATTTAATTGAAATAATACAATTATTATAATTGAACAATTTTTAATATTTGTTTATTTTAAATAATATAATCTTTTTAATTGAATGATTTTTAGTTATTATTTGATTAAAATAATACAATTATTCAATTAAATGATTCTACATTATTATTTAATTAAAATAATATAATCATTCTAACTAAATGATTTTTGTATTATTGTTTAATTAAAATGATATAATTATTTCAATCAAATGATTTTGTATTTTCCCTTGATTAAAATAATATGTATAATCATTCTAATCAAATAATTTTTAGTTTTCGTTTAATTAAAATAATATAATTATTCTAATTGAATGATTTTTTAATTTTTATTCAATTGGAATAATACAATTATTTCAATTAAACAATTTTTTGATTATTATTTATTTTGAATAATACAATTATTTCAATTAAATGTTAATTAGCTATAAATAAGATAGGTTAAATTTTAGCTAATTTTTAATGTATACTAATTAGTCATAAGTATGCCAATCAGTTATAAAAAAGATAGGTCAAATTTTGATCAATTTTGGCTGATTCTTAATATATGGCAATCTGCTAGGCCAATTTTTGATAATTTACAGATTTTAGGCTGATTTTTAGGCTGATTTTTTGCATGTTTAATTTTTTTAATTTTAACCAATATTATTATATGTAAGTCTACTTAAGGTATTTTAGAAATTCTTCAATATCATATAGATCAAATTTATAAAATTTGACTTTAATTTTAGAATAATTAAAGATATATTATCACTCTCTTTTTATATTATCTATTTGTTTACAATTAATAATATTTCTTTAATAGTTTTTTACTAAAAATATTAATAGAAAATAACTTTTTACAATTTTTTTTATACTATTTAAGATATTTTTAATATAATACTTTGTATTTGACTTAACTATACTAACTTTAATCCAAAATGTAATATAGTCAATTATAAATTGAATAGGATTAAAAACTATTTTACATATTATATCTACTTTATTTTAGTTATAAGAATTTTTTTTAGACTCTATTTTATTAAATCATAATAAAAAGATATAATATAATGATTTCTGATATATCAGGATAATCTAAATTTTCTTTTAATCAATTAAAATATAATATATTATTCTTATAGTATGTTAAATATTAAAACAGATTATACAAAAATCTTCTATATTTATTTTAAGTAATGTATTATAATTGTATAGTTATTTATTTATATAGTTTCAAGATCCTTATACTCTATAACTACTATTTGTTTTACTATAAGTAATTTAAAATATTTATTAAATCTATATTATTTACTATTAAATATCCTAATCTCATTTATAAGAATAGATTTTTAAGCTTAAATAGTACTATTAAAATGTCTAAAAATTTTTCAAATCTAATATTATAAAATAAAGATATAATTTTAAGACTTATCACTAATAAAATCAGAAATAATGTTTTTTTATATAGTTATAGTATAAGATTTTAGTACTAAGATTATTTGAGATTTCTTTTTTAGCTTCTGTACTAGTTATGTTTATTAATTTTAAATATATTTATCAAATCTTTCATTTTTATTATAAATTATATTTTTTACATATTAGAAATTAATTTTATAATTTTTTTATTTATTTTTACTGTCAATCTTAGCTAAAAATCCTATAAAATATTTAATGAACTTTATATCATAAATTAAAGTATTTAGTAAATATGGTAGAAAATTAATATAGTAGTAATGAATTAGCCTTAATAATTATCTGATTTATAAAATTAATTAACTTTATTACCTTTCTTTTAATCCAACTAAGTTAACTTTATATTTTACAAAATCTAGTTTTAGCATCATATTAAAATAAAGACTACTATTTATATTTTTTATTTTAAGTATTTATAATCTTGAAATTATTTGAATACAAGTGATTATTACTTGTATTATTTCATAAATTGTATTACAAAATAATTTCTTATTTGATGAGTATATATTAATTAAGTATTTCTATATAAAACAATTATTTGGATTTATTATTCTGAGCTAGCTTACTTTATTTAAGCTTAAAATTTTCTTTTTCTCATTTTAAAACTATCTTGCTAATAATAAATTTTAATAAAAACTTTCTTATTTTAAATTACTTTTTTTGGTTTATATAATAGCAATAAAAATTATAAGATTTTTTAAATTGAATGATATATATGTTTTTATTAATCATATAATATATAATGTATAGATTTTGCATTTAAAAAAAAAATATCAGAAGATATTTTTAATAAAAATAAAAGCTTAAATTTTTCTATTTTAGCCTTTTCAAATAATTTTCTACTAATTCAAATTAAACTTCAATAGTAATATTATTTATACTAAAATATTTTATAGTTTTTGTCTTTAAAGTAGCTAAAAAAGGCTATTAATAATTAATAATTTATTATTAGTCAAATAAATCATGAAGTCAAAGACAAATTTATTTTTTGAGTGTATTGTTTTATTTACTTGTATATAAAGGTTATCCTTTTTATCAAACTTAGATATTTCAAGTACAGTCAAAATTTGATATAATAAATTTAGTATCTAAATTAATCAGACTTTTATTATAAGAAATTTATTAACAATAAACTGAATAATTTAGTATAATAAATAATTACTGATTTCATTACATAATTATAATTTTACTATAATATAATTTTTTTCAGAAATATTTTTCATGTTATTTTATAAATTTTAGTTATTTTATTTTAATATTCAATCTATTAATCATTATATATATAACAATTTTATTAATTTATATAGTTATTGTTTAAAAAAATAAATTTAAATTTATTATTTTTTAAGAAAATTAAAAAATAAATTAATAATAAAATAAAAAATATAAAAACAAAATGAAAAAAAGCTAAATAAAACTATAAAATAAAATTAGGAAAATAAAACAAAATGAAAAAATGAAATTAGAAAAATGAAATGAATTAGAGTTCTAAATCAAATTAGGTTAATCTGTTTAAGATCGGAAGAGCGTC
>CAJVPQ010002829.1:0-12603 GCA_910591825.1 Funneliformis caledonium
ATATTATTAACATTAATATTTTATTTTTTATTAAAAATTAATACTTTTTTTTTATGTTCGCAGGCAAATTTGCCTGCTTTACAGTTTAAGGGATAATATAATATTATTAATAAAATTATTAGTTTAATAATTAATAAAACAATAAACTGTTATAATTAGTATTGCCAACAGAGCAATTAACTAATAACAATGAAATCACAAGATGGTGCAGTATAATAATCTCTTAATTTAAAATTCTGAAAATATTAAGAATTCTGCGAATTCTGAAAATACAAGAGATCTATGAAATTCTGCAGATCTTTTAAATACTAATGATAATCCTAATTTTACGAATTAAACAAAGTTTAAAAATATTTAATGTTATACTTTAATATTTTACCTTTTATTATTATTTTATTATATTTTATATTTTTATTATTTTATATATATTTATTTTACTTATATTTTATTTATCAAATTAATTAGTTTATAGTATAATAAATAGTTAATTAAAACAAAGAAAATTTTGTATAAATAGATAGACTTTTTACTTATATTATAAATTAACTCTTTTACAGATTTACAAACTCTTTTGTGAATATGAGTTTCAATATTATATAGTCTGATATAATTTCTACATATTATTTGTAATTGAGTTTATCATTTGAATTTTTTAACTAAATTGTTTGTAATCTTATCTTTCAAGTCTTTATACTTGATAGATTTGCTTAAGTTTGAACACGTAGATTTGATAAAGTTAAGAGTTAGGCAGATCTTAATGTCTTAATCATAGTAAACTATAGTTAGGAATTTCGAGTAGAGACTTAAGAATGTAACTAATCTGAGTTGAAGAATTTTACAGTGATAGTATGCTGTTAATCTCATATTTATTTTGATAATCAAACTAAATTAGCTAAAACTAAGTTTTTCTCTAATAGTAATGCTTTATTTATTTTATAATTTATTATAAATAATATTTATTTTTATAATATTCCTTATCAAAATATTATTTTTTTTTATATCTGATAATATTTGTATATAAAATTAACATATTTCTATTTATTTTCTTTTTTATCAATTTAAAATACAATTATTATTTAACACATATTTTCAATTTAATTATCAAAATATAATTAAACTTCTAAAAATTTAATTAAGTTGATAAATTAATTATAAAATTCAAATCAATATTTTACTTATAATTTATAAAGAAAAATTTAGTAAAAGGAATATTTATTATATAGAGGTGTTAAATCACACCTCTACTTATAAAGATATGATAAAATTCATAGTTTTTATTTTATATTAAATCATCTCTTATATTCTTACTTAATTACTTTTATTATTGCAGAATATTTTATTAATCATAATTTAAAATCTATTTAAGTACTTTATAACTTTTATTAAAATAAAAGTTATAATTTATATATTAAAATATTTATCTATTTTATTATATATAATTACAATTAGAAAGTAATTTTATATTTATGAATTTATTAATTTTGTAATAATTATACTAATACTTTATTTTTATTTAAGTTAATTAATGATTTAGAATTCTTTAAAATAAGAAATAAAGCTATAATTTTATTTGTTTATTATTGAACAATAGCTTTTTAAGCTTTTCTTTCATCAGAAATATGAAATTTTCTGATTTAAATGAAATATTTCAAATTTTAAATGAAGCAAATCAGAATTTTAGGCAATTTATTTCATTATTTTCTAAAGCTTTTATATTGATATATAAAAAATATAAGAAATATATATCTCATTATTTAATGTTATTATTATTTAAAGTAATACAATGTTTTGATTCAAGATTTATTCAATATAATATAGCTAATCAGATCAGTGTTCCTAGTTTAGTTGATAATAACTGAGCTTTTATTATGGGTTACACTACAATAGCCATAGATTCAGGTCTCAGCCAAGACATAAAACTAGATGATTTTCATAAGAATTTTATATGTAACTGAATAAGTGGACGTATATACTAATATGCGTTAAAAACTAATTGATTAATCTGTCGATCGATGTTGATCATGTCTAAATACTGAAATTGCAGAACAAGTGGATGCAAATGAAGTCAGGGATCGATAGAAACTTAGTCTTCACTAATAGATCTGTAATAGGTACTATCTCACGTCTTCAATTTTAGGAGCTTTTACACAAGTAAGGAAGTGATTAACCAGTAATTAGTAGATTGGGTGACATTTCGAAATACCCTTGAGGTGATTATAGTTGATAATAGACTGCATTGCATTGTCACAGCAACCATCCAATCAAGCTGTCATTTGGGGTAGAGGCGAGTTCAATTCCTGGGTGAGTTTGACGATATGGATACGACAATCACTTATCTTTTTGAGATTCTATAAAGATGATAACATTTAAGCCTTCCTGATCATGTGTAATTTACTCTAATATCGGGCAAAGGTAATAGCGATTCTGATTGGTGTTGGTAAAGACAGGGAAAATAATCGACTAAAGTACCTGTGGCTGAAAGTGATCCCTCTATCCAAATTTGACAGTGATTCTAAAGTCTAGTAACCCTAAGAATTTTGATTCTGGGGTGGCAATCCTTAGACCAGTATATCGATGGGATTGGGGCTGATAATTGAGTCAGCTAAGATCTTTCTAGAATTGTGTCGGCATAAGTAAGGATTCACATGACTCGTGTATATCATTCCTTCGCAATTGACCTCTCTGGTATATCAAATACTGAAAAAAAAATATATATAATATAGCTAATCATAATATGGAAAATTTTGGAATTATTAAAGAATTTCATTCTCCTACTGATACTTAATACAAGAATGGATTATTTGCTGTAAACTTAATGAATCTATTGAAGAATTTAAAGATTTAATATATATTGGCAGGATAAAACATATGTATTACCAGAACTTAGTTCATTGGCTTTAATATATATATTGTTACTAGTATCTGTAGATATTGAGCATAATTTTTCTAGTTATAAAAGTATTTTATCAGATAGAAGAGTGATGTTTAAAGAAGAGAGTATTAATTTTCTTTATTTTAGTCTTGGTAATCGTATTAATGTTTATGTAGTATTAAATTATATAGATAAATAAAATTATATGCGCGGTCTATTGAAATCTACATACTTTTAAGAAATTTTTAGCCGAAATTATGATCACGATTTTTACGATTTTCACGATCTTTACCCCAAGATTTTTAGGTCATCACGCCAACAGATTCTGGACACCTTATTCGTAACTTAATACTTAATGTTCTTTCAATCATTTAATCCTTCTTCTAATTTATCTCGAACCTGCAACATTGCTTTTCTATAAACTTTTAAATATTGTTCAACAGGACCTTCAAAACGATTCCAACTTAGTTTAAAAGCATCTTTAATTAATTTTCTCAAGAAGATTTCTTTTACTCTGATATCTTTGCTCATCCTTTTCCAATCATTAATTGCTTCTAATAAAGCCAACTTCATATTGTCTATCGACAAACCAATCATTTGATTATCAACCAATTCAAATAGATAAGAGTTATAATCAATTTTAAAATTATCATCGTTTTTAGCTTTATTAACTAAAAATTCTTTTAAATCACCAACACAATTGCTAACCACAGGCGTACCAAACAATAACCCTTCTGCGGCAAATAAACCAAAACTTTCCATGAAACTTGGCATAAAAAAGATATCAGAAGCAACCCTATACAATATACCCCACTCTTTTTGAAATTCTAAATTATCTATTATGATAACATGATTAGGTGCGTTTTCGGATAATTTATTTAAGATTTCTAAAGGATAATTACTATTCTTTCCCATGATGATAAATTTTGCATCCATTTCCACCAAGAAGTCGGCTGCGGCTTTAAAGAATTGTAACCCTTTATTATATTCCAATTCACCAACGTATAATACTAAAGGTCTATTTAAATCTTCTCGGTTCAACAAGCCTTCTCTTACTAGGTACGCTTTTGCACTTTGCTTCGAAACTGTAACTAATTCTTGTGACGATCCTTCAATTGACTCTGCGTATAATAAAACTGGATCAAAATCATCGAAATTATTAGGAAAATTTGCGTTACTTTCCATTAACATTGAATTATTAAATGGATTATAGGAAATAAAATCAATCCCACTCGTTATACCAACCCATTGACCTAATTTCGCTTTATTCAAAATATTTGGTATAATTAATTCTTTAAGATGAAAATCCATTGGTCATTCAACCATTTCCCTTGCCAAATCTTTTGATACAAAAGTCACCATTTGCGCGTTATCAATCGCATAGCCTGACATGTACATTCGATCATTATGAAAATATTGAGGTTTCCCTACTTGGAATACGTCAACATCAAGAAATTTTTGAATATTCGTGAGATCATTTGAATAAATCTGTTCCTCTAAATAATCATGTATCGTGTAAACTACAGCGGGAATTTTCTTTCCAAATTTTTTACCATGATTAATATGATCAAGAAATTCAATCATAAATGCGTTGGTTGAACCATGAACGTGTACAACATCCACACCTCTTGTTTCATGTATGGCGAATAACGAAGTGTCAATTATTGTATTTCTATACGCAATGAGCTCAGCGGCAGCTTTGCAAAAGTACAAATCTTTCCATTCAGGTAGTAATTTTGAATTTGAATTTTTGATCTTTGCTATACTTGACGCTTTAAATGCCGTATTTAATGGTATCATATTTGATGCTGGTCCGATCATAAATACACTAAGAATACCCGATGGTATCTCGGAATTACTCGTTAAAATATTATTCTTTGAAGTATTCCACAAAGTACGATAAACCAAAAATCCTACATTCTTCCATTTACCGCTTTTATCGCGAATTTTTATGGATAAATGTGCGTATTTATGAGGTCTATATAATTTACTTAAATATGAGTAATATGGCATAATTACATTGACGTTTAATGATGAATTTTTTGATTGTGCTTGAGATAACCCCGTCACTAATTCTCCCAATCCTCCTAACGTTGCTGCTCCAAATTCTTTGGTGATGTGATAAATTGTAACCCCTTTTGGTAACCTTGTTGATATGTTCGGACCTATTCCTAAATATTTAACCGGTGAATAGTTTTGTTTTTCTGTTTCACGTGAAAAAAAAAAGAAAAATTAGGATATCACAACGTTATTTTTTTTTTTTATTCTAAATGTACATGTAGCTAACTTACCGAATGTAAGAGTGGGAGCATCATCAATCCATGACGTTACAAAAGAAGAAATCATTAATATCCCCTTTATAAATACCGTAGATACAATCACCAATGTAATAAACGTTAGTAACTTCATTCGTCGTTTTTCAAAGGGTATACGCTTTAACATTTTTCTTATCCTATGTAATGCGAACCGTAGACGACTAGATTTTGTAGGAAAAACAATCGATGATGTTGAATTTTTGACATATTTATCTTTTGAAGACGGAGAGGAGAAACTAGTAACGAAGTGTGCGGTTCTGAAGGCGGAGGACCTGACCTCATAATTAAAATAAAATTTTCGAATATCAAAAATGATCATTATTTATACTATTTGAACGAATTTCTATAAAAAGCTAAGTTAAATTTAATTACTGCAGAATTGATGTACGTGCAAAAATTACATCATATGATAATACATGCTTTAATTTAAGGTTTACTATTCAATTGTCTATATTAGGCCTCATTCAAACTTTCTTTTCAAAACATGGAAACTGACGAAAAACGTACTTCTACGTTTCTAGGCATTGACCTGGATAGATCGAAAAAATTGAAGAAATTTAACTCTATCAAGATTATAAGAGAACAAGGGGTATGTATTTATTTGCTTTTGACAGGTAAAGTACTTTATAGATGAGGATAACTTGATTTTCTCCTTATAGAACGATGAAATTATAAACGAACATACAACCAAGACTAATGAGCATGCTTATGATATTCTTTATGAGAATCAAAGAGGGTAATCATACTCACTACCATAATATCACAATGTCTTTTTCTTTTTTTTTTTTTTTTTATTAATATATTTTTTAAATCATAGACTATTCTTATTTGGCTTACCAAAATTTAGTTCTAAAGCTTTGAATCAAGTTGATCCAAACTCATGGACTGATAGAAATCAAAAGTACTTATGATCAAAATCAAATCTCGGATTGCAGCTTACACTTCCCAGAATATAGTAGCATATGAACTTTTTTCGGAAATGCTTCTTTTAGCTAATATAGTTTTTTTTGATGTTGCTAGATATTCGCCGATGGATATTTATAATTTTCAGTTGCCAGATCCAACTTGGGAGTGGGTGGGTGCGTTGTATTAAGTGATTTCTATATGATTCTTTGATTTTATATCAGAATCAATATACTTTCCTTTTCATATAGGTTCACAAAGAATGGTTGATTGATATGTCTGGTGACGTTGATGAAGGTACACCCCTTTTTTTTTGAAAAAAAAAATTTCTTCATTTTCTTTTTTGTGATAATATTATTTTCTTAAATTTTTTTAGAGGGATGGGAATATGCTTTTAATTTTCATAGTTCTTCTTGGCATGGTAAGTTGTCTTAAATGATCTCTTTAATTAATCAACTTTTACTAATATTATATAAAAATATTTTTTTATAGGGTGTTATCAGCCACTACGCTCCTTTGTTCGCCGAAGACGGTGGATAAGGTTGCGTCGTAAAAAGGTTTATATTTGCTTTAAATTTCATGTTTGAGGTCCGTATAATTTTGAGAATAAATGATATGATACTAAAATTCAACCTACTTTAATTAGGGAAAAGACGGTTCAGCGTCAATCATTCCTAAAAGAACTTACCTCGAATCTGACGAAAAACTTGATGATTTCGAAGAACTTTGGCGCCAAGTCAAAATGTCAAGGTTAGATAGAGAAAAATTGAAATATATCAGTGATTATATTAACAATGGTGGTAATATAAACAAATTTCATGATAGGGTATGTAAATGAATTTATGCGTATGACAAATTTTCTTAATGTCGTTGCTTAACAATCTGATTTAAATAATGATTTTTATAAAGCTTAGTGATTTTATTGGTATATTTGATCATCAGGAGAGCAGTAAAAAATTCTTGGAAGTAAGAATGGTTATTAAAACATTTATAGAATTTTTCATATATAATACTATTATTATTAATTATCATCATTTTTTATTTAGTTGATATTATCACATTCCGATAAGGTACTTCCAGCTAATGGTCCATTTATGTTGAAATATTTCTCTGATATAAGAGAATTGTTGGATCATGTTAAACATAATATAAATAATGTTGAGGTTCAAAAAAAGGTATCAAAGGGGAAGGAAAAACAAATTTAAGGCAGTTATGATAAATATTTGTGTTTTATAAACATTAGGTTTTCAGACATTTGATATCAGAAATTCTTTAATGCATTCGGTAAAATATCACCGAAATTACTACTTATAATAATAATTAATAGTTATTCCGACACAAATTGCCTATATTGATAAATCAAATTTGATTAGTCGATTCCACCATTAGTTTGGATAGTTTAACATAATTTTTTAATAAATCTTCTTGAAAATAACATTTTTTCTTATATAAACTTCATGGAAATTATTAATTTAATAAGGTTATTATTTTTTTTAGTCTCAATTTAAACCTGAAGTCATTACTTAGAGCAAAACAAAATCATGGAAATCATTTTTCAAACAATAAATAGCAAAAAGATGATGTTAATATTGTAAATAGTTATTCTATTTATAAATCATTAAACATGTTTCTAATGTACCAAAAACTCTAAGCATGATCAAAAAGAAATCAAATTATATATTAGTTTTTATGTAAAAAAGAAATTTTTTAAAATTTATTTTACACAATTTTATATATTAATAAATTAATTTAAATCCTTTCTTTATATTGTTGATACAATCATTTTTTCCCTTTCAACTTCATTCATCTAGTAATCAACGTAATAAATACCTTTTTTAACCCTACCAACATTTTTATCCATAGGTTGATTAAAATTAATATTACTCCTATACCTTCTAACGACTTGAATAGCAGTATCTTGAAATTCAAGAGGTTGAATACCCAAATCACTAAAAGTTTTTACTACTTCGCCCGTTACTCCTTTACCAGGTTTATCACTTATACAATATCTCTCAATATCTTCGGGTGTTACATACGGCCAAGGTAAATAACTTAATAATTTTGTAATAGCCAATGCAATTGGTTTGGGTACGTTAAATCTTGTGCGTTTTCTTAACGTAAGATCATCTATTATGTCATAAATTTCTTCAATACTAAATGCTTTTGTTCCATATAATTCATATGTTGAAGAAATTGTTGTTTCATCTTTTAACATAATTTCTAATGCTGTTGCTACATCTAGTACCTATAATGTAAGAAGTCATGTTAGTTATATATAATTTAACTTTAAACCTTTATTTATTTATTTACATACACTAACTGGCCTAATTAACGTTTCTCCGTGGTTAACCATTAATTCATAAGAAAACACTAAAAATATTATATGAATTTCAAATTCCAATATTAATCAATATTATTAAGCTTAAATAATGAATTATCACCAACCTGACAATCTATTCAAAAATCTATCCTCAGGACCATATATATATCCAGGACGGACTATAGTTACGTCAGGAAATTGTTCTTTAACAACTCTTTCTCCCAAAGCCTATAACAAAAAAAAAAAAAAAAAAAAATTGCTTTTATTAAAATAATTCACAAACGACCAGATTATCCATATTCTTTACCTTTGATTGTAAAAATTTTGATGGAGAGTTAACATCAGCATTTAAAGCCGACATATGAACTAATCTTGATACTCCAAGTTCTTTACAAATTTTTGCAATTCTTTCTGCTCCTTCTATATGAACTTTCTCAAATGTAAAGTTCCTTGAAACGAATCAAACCATTATTAAATTTTTTTTCGCCCCCTTTTTTTAAAGAAACTAGTTTATTTAAAAAATTCAATAATTACTTTGTTTCATAATCTCTTCCTATCAAATTATAAACGATATCAGAATGTCTAACCGCTTCAATAATATTTTGTTCATTACGAAGATCAAATTCCTATTAAAATAAAAAATGATAAACATTTCTTTCTAAAAATAATAATCAGATTCTGATTAATTATTTACCATGGAAACGATTTGGCCTAAATCTCCTGTAACTTTTAAATGTCTTTTCGAATCTTCGTCACGATAAGGTATAACAACTTGAGTTCCATGTTTGGCTATTATAGAAATTAAAAGTTTTAAAACATCCATAAAAAATTTTCCCCCTTTTTTTTTGAATAATAATCATAACATTCAAGCAAAAGCATAAATTGAAGATTTACCAAGTTTACTGACCACATAGCGACCCAAAAATCCCGTACAACCAAAAACAGTTGCTATATTTCCACTAACCGAAGAACTATGTATAAAAATCTTTAGTTAAAGCACAAATTTTATAGCAAAGGTAAATAAAATAATTTGAATACATACCGACCTCCTGGACCATATTTAATAATAGGTTTCCCAGTTTTTTTCCTTATGATAAGATCGTGAGCAAATCGCTAATATTAAACAAAATTCATCAATATTTGAAAAATAACAGATTAAGCCTGTAAATTCGGTGTACCTTTTGATTAAATGTGGGAACACATATCGTTTTACAAGTAATAACACCAACACGTTGTCCAATTCCTAATAAAAATAACAGAAATTAAATAATCTGCATTCGCAAATTTGCGTGTATAACAATGCCAAAAATAAAACTTACGGGTTTTTAGCAAAGAAGATACTGATAAAGAATACATTACCAAGAGAAAAAAAGATAAATTAATTAAATGATCAGTTCGATATATCTAATTAATAAATTTTAATTGGATAAAATATTCTTATTGGTTAAACGTAAATTTAATTTCATTGGTTGATTAATATTTTATCGTATTTCTAATAAGGTTTTAAACTTAATGATTGTAAAATAATTATTACGAGAGTAGATAGAGAAATATATACAGTAAACTCTCTCTAAATACACCTCTCTAAATGCATACACTATATATTTTCTCTCTAAATGCATGCTCTCATCTAGTCTTAAGCATATAGAAATCATATAGAAATTTTTTCTTTAAATGCATACCCTCTTAAAATGCATATTCTTTAAAACTTTTATTATAGTTCCAAAGGGATGCACTTAAAGAGAATTGACTATATAACTAAAATTTTCATAATGCGTAGGTTTATATTGTTCTTTAGTTTCGTTAGAACTAGTGATGGGACTTTTTTAATTTTTAAATATTAATCTTAATTAATAATTACTTATTAATTAACCCGTGATTTTTTCTTTTTTAATCTAATAACGATAAGTATTAATAAATAATTATTAAGTAGTTAATAATTATTAATATTAAATCAAATATAATTGGTCGAATACAAATATATATCGCGTGATCAATTAATTTATTATTGAACGGTTACACTAGATGAATCTAGATTTTCGCGCATTCCTTAAACTGTAGAGCAGGCAAATTTGCTTGTGAACATAAAAAAAAAGTATTAATTTTTTAATAAAAAATAAAATATTAATGTTAATAATATAATTATTATATAAAAAATATAGTTTAATATATATTTTATCAACTTTATTAAAAGAAATTTAAGTTTATTAAGAAGTATTTTAAATAATTCAATTTTTAAAATTAAGTTTTGAAAATTTTATTATAATAATTTTTTAAAAATTTTCTTAAAATTCATATGTTTGCAATAGAGAATTTGATTAGCTTCAAAATCCTTGATCAATTGATTGATTAGTTTCAGTAGGTTATGATCAATCAAAGATTGATTATTATATTTAATCGAAAGTTTTGATTGATTAATGCTTGATTACTCTTTTGATCGATTAATATAGTAATCAATAATTAGTCAATCAAAAATTAATTTTATTATATTAATAATTAATCATATAATAAAATTATCTAAAATAAAGAATTTATATTTTTGTTATAATATTTAGTAAATATTTATAAGTAATAAATTCAAATATTTTTAAAGATCTGTTTCTTTAAAAACTTATCAATTAAATTAATTTCTGAATCTATATAAATAGAATATAAATGCATAGTTATGGCAAATTTTATATATAAATAAAGATAAACAGGAATATTACACTAAAATCTTTTATTTGATAAAATTCTAGCATCAAATTTGAAATTTATTTATTTATAATGGATTGACATATTCTATATTTCTTTTTAAGAAAAATAATTCACTAACTGTTTCTGGCTTTAATCTATTTCTTTTAAAAGTTATTTGGTTACCTGTATTACCAAACAACCTTTCACTTAGTGTAGAAGTTGCCAGAACTTCTAAATATTTATGAGTAATTTTGAATAATATAGGAAAATTTTTTCTATTATCAAGCTACTATTGGAATAAATCAATGTCAAAAGCAGCTTAAGGCGTTCGAATATTATCCAAATAACAGGATATTTTATTATTTATTAATAGTGGCATTTGAGAAGAAGAACTAAAAATCTTACTCAAAAAAGATTGAATGCTAGAAGGTTGAACAACTTCTTGTGGAATTTGTTCAAGTAATTCATCATCTTTAAATTCTTTATATTCTTCATTTAACAGACTATTTGCTATTGTTTATAATTCAAAAGACCACTTATACATTATTTTAAACCTAGGATCCAATAAACTTACCAATAAGATAGAAGCTGATAGGTTATTTTAATAGTCAAAAAGAGAATTATAAACTCTTTTTTAATCAGATTAATTACAGGTTCAATATCATTAGATAATAATGGTGTAAGTGGATCTTTAATGTTATCAAAGACATCATCTCATAAATCTTATTCATTTGAATCCTCTTATAACAATTAAATAAATTTGTAGAATTTAATGTTAAAATTTACAGAAAATAATTAAAAACTGAATACAAAATTACAGATTATATTTTATTATTATTTATTACCATTATTTTCATTATCATTATCATTAGTTTTATTATATAAATTTGGAATATATTCATATTCAAGTGTTTGAATTGTAGGAAAAATTAAAAAAAGCGTGCTGTATTTTTAACCTTCTAAAAATTCTGTTACACTTTCAATTGAAATTAAAATTTTAATTAATTCATCAAGTAATTTCCATTCATTATCACTAAGCATTAAATTTATTAATTATTGATAATCTTTTTAGTATCATGATTAATTTCTAGAACAAGTATTACATAAACACATTTTATTGGCTCTTTTAATTTTTTCAATCGTTTCCAGAAAGCTAATTTTGATCTCCAATGTGTTGATACTTTTGTAATTATTCGAAGAATTTTTAAAAGCTTATTTGAACTTTCTCCATCATTTTGATCATTGTTTTCAGCAGAAGATGTGCTATCACTAGCAACTCCTTGTTTTTCTTGTCGAATTATTATTTCTTTTTAAGCATCTTCCAATCTTTCTGTTTGTTTAGGTGATTCAAAAATTGATTTAATTTAACGTATCTTCTAAGATATAGCTTAATTTTTTTAAGTCCTTTAAGTACATAGAGTTGAAGTGTATAAGCTGAATATAATACAGAGGCCTACAGTAATTTACCGGATTTTTGTTACGTGAATTAGTAGATCGGTATTACAATCGCCGATTAC
>CAJVPQ010002830.1:0-12601 GCA_910591825.1 Funneliformis caledonium
AAATGTGAGCTGTAACTCTTTTATAAATCGGTATCATTTCATAATATCAATTGGAAGAAATTCTTGAATATCGACATGTTCATAAAATGGTCTTCCAAATAGAAAATCATTCAATTGAATATAATCATCTTTGAGGCTATTATGATCACAAGTGGTAATTCAATACATAAAACTGTTATTATCAGGATTGCGGGCACTTTTATCACTATAATGAAGCTTGTTCATATTATTAGCGGTATTAACTAAATATTCGAAATATTTTTTTAAAATTTCAATTAGAGAAAGGATTTTAGGCATTACTTGATCCTATATATTACTATTTGTCTATGGTTGATTGATGGATAATTCAAGAGAATTTGCAAATTGAGCAAGTTTTTGTTGTGACATTGAACTTTTTTTATGATGGCTAGTATGATAAAATTTGTTGTATGTTTCTCCATTCTGATAGGTCTTCAACTGTGTAAAAAAATCTGGCAAGTGATATGAATGTGCACGCAATGTAGAAAGATGCGGATCAATATACCATAAGGCATTTGTAAGTCGATTTACAAATGTTTTACCAATTATATCATGTAGGCCACCTATCCAACCAACTTTTTGATCTTGAAAAAGTTCAATAATTTTATTGTAAAGTCGATTATAATTGTTATGTTCTATACAATATTGAGGAAGTAATGGCTGCTTTGAATTTTTCATTAAAATGCTAAAAGTATTTGGTTTGCTTTGAGTTAAAGCTGGCGTATCTGAATTTATATTGGCAATGAGACAAAATTTAACTTGCAAAAATCCAAAAACTTCTAACATTTTTAGGTTACCATTTAAACCATTATCAACTTCTCGCCAACTTTCAGACTTTTCTCTTTTAACAAAGACTTGCACCTCTCTATCATCGTATTGCCTACTGTAAAAGTATTAAAAGGTCACAAAACTTATTGGTTGTAGATTCTATGCTCACTATACGTTCAGAAATGATGCATTTGATATTTTCGTTAACTTATACCAAAGATAGAGCATGTTTATGAACTAGCGCCGTTTATGCGAAAAATCACAAAAATAGCAAAAAATACTGATCTGGAAATCTATTTATCTGTGAACAAAAAGATAATCCATTAATTCTATTATAGTATTTCAAGTAATCTGTTATCCAATTGGCCTATCCAACTTATCCAACTTTATCTTGATGGTTTTAATGTTTGGAATTAAAATCTAGTTGATTTAAAATCTTTTTTTTTGTTGCTTTATCCATTTAGTAACCATGACTTTCTCATGGTCTTTCAATCGCATCTTGTATTCTGCAAATGTTGTAAGATAAAAAATTCACAAATGATCTACAAAAAATGTGGGGCTCGGAAAAAAGAAGTAAAATATTTGAAAATTTTAAAATTGAATCCCGGCGCAAAGATAATAAATAAAATTCAGCCGAGAAGGAAATGTTTCGGAGAAACCTAAACATTTATTATTTGAAAATCAAAAAATATTGCCGGAACAACAAAGCTTTATTAGAAAAGCTAATTATAAAAAAAATTCATAAATTCTCCATACGTAAAAATAAGAGTAAATGGCGGTAAGAAGCTTTTATTTTTTTTTTTTTTTCACAATTATATTTTATAATTGTTGTACAAATTTCTAAATATCTGCAGTTTCATATGCCTTTCATGTAATCAATGCGATTGGTAAATTATCACATGATTATAGATGCCTGCCGAAACCTCCTCAAATTAATTTCGTCATATTCTTTTCTATGTTTTTAATATAGTTTCGACAGTTTCAGCTTTCGTCATATCCCTTATTATGATTTTAATATAGTTTCGTCTAAGTTTTGACTGTTATTACGAAATGAAGGGGTATTATGTTAAATGAAAAATCAAATTGGTATGGCCTTAATAGTAATAGTAATTTATTAAATTCATTTGAAAATAATAGATATAAGAAAATAATTTACTTATAATTATAATTATAATTTCAATAACAATTTTTTTTCATTTTTTATTTTTATTTTCTTACTTTATTAATTAAAATAACTGATTATAAAAAATTTTTTAATATCATAGAAATTTTAACATAATATTATATAATTTATTTAATAATTTTTTCATAATTTATTTTTTATAATTTATAAAATTTTAATTGTAATAAGTTATTATTATAATAAACTTATATTTTATACATGTAAGATTTCTTAATAAATATAATCTTATTTTATATATTAAATTTTTGATTAAATTATATAAATAATACTTACACACTTATAGTTTAATATATTAAATTTTCTTGTTTTCTTATCATTAATTTTTTTATAAAGTCTAAAACTCAATCTTAAAAAAGTAAACTATATAATTCATATTTACATTTTCATAAAATTTTTTTAAAAACAAAAAAAAAATTAATAGATAATATGTTTAAAAAAATTTTTTGTAAAGATATTTTTTTTTATACTAATGAAGATCTTAATGCTAAACTTTAAGACTATTTTTATTTTAATATCTATAAAATATCTATTTTCAAATTTCCTTTATCTTATCTACAAACTTTTTATCAAATTTTTCTCATTTAAACTAAATTTGTATAAATTCTGCTGATATTTTTCGTTTAAATAATTTTTTTTTCCCTTTATATTATTATCATAAACCATAAGCTAAAAATAAAAAATTATAATTCTGAGTTGACACGTTCTCTGCTGCTAAATAAGCAATTCACCTTTTTTATATATAACCATTTGGAGGTCGCCTTGCCAATTACTTCTTTCTTTTCATGAGTATAAATTGTTATAAGGCTAAACAATTTAACTTTACTTGGTTTCCTATGTTTCTTCCCGATTTAATGACTGCACTTGCACAGAATTTTTGTTTTTATTAGTTTTATATAATTCCCAATTTGCAGCTAGTATATCAAGGAATTTATTGATATCAGAATGTTATCAGAGTTCAGTAGCATAACTTGAGTCCTCAAATTCACTCTCATCAATCGTTTCTTCAATTATTTCTTTCATCAGTTAATCCATCATTGATAATTTCTTCACCATCCAGTTCTTTTTCTTCTTTCACAGTTGATGGTACAGATGATTGAATATTTGACGTGTAATAATTAAGTTGTTGAATTATTTGATATCGATAGTAATATTTTTCGAAGTACTGTAATTACGATTTAGATTATTGTCACTCATATTCAAACTTACAAGGTAAAAATTAAAAAGATTCCTCTATTATATTTGATACTCAAGGAATTCTTTTTGATTTCGAAAAATAATAATTGCGATTTCATAATTTTTAACTGCTCGAATGATCAAAATAATAATAGTTTACCGGAAAAATTTTCAAATTTCAATATTGTTAGTCACATCAGCCACTTTTTTATTTTATTTTTAAATTAGTATTGGAACGTTAATAAAAAGTTTTGCGATTTGCCATTTAGTTAATTAGAAATTCGAGAAGCATATCAAATTTGGTTTTTCATTATAATAAAAAAAAGAAGAAAGTTTCATTTAATATATTGCTTCATTTGCTAAATCTTAATTAAAAAAATAAAATTACAAAATATCCTCGGATTGATCTACGGATTGACGGATTAAACAAATTATATGGATTTGCATCCACGGATCGCATACTCTCTTTTTTTTTAATATCACTTAAAAAATAAAGTTTTTGAATTTAAAAAGTCCTTTTTTTCTTTCGTTTTAGTTAAACTTTTTTATAATTAAATATACTAAATATTCATTTGAAAGAGAATTATGTGATCTCATGTAAAACAAATTTAAAATTTAATATAATTTAATATATTAGAAGCATACCTTACGTATGCTCCTAGTAATACTAGATTTTATTGGTTAGCATGAATTATTTTTAAACCAATTAAAGAAAGAATTGTCTTTAGCTTTTGTCGCTATTACCATGCGCCTCTTTGAAAGATTGGCGCTTATTTGGCGGAGATTTACAAAATATAAGCTATATTTATCCATAAGTTCAAACATGTGATATCATGAGTTGAACTGCAAACGTGTCAAAAAACTGTTCGATTTATCATATAAAGATCAGTTTCAAAATTTTTTTTTTTTTTTTTTTTTTATCTCAATTAAAAAATTCCTTTTACCCTCAAAAAACTCTTTTAAGAAAATAAAGTCATTAAAATGAAGGGAAAGAAGAAATCTGAAAAGAAAAAAGGTGACAAGAAACTTCCAACTGCTCAGCAAGAAAGTGCCCCAGTTGATAATTCAGGTACTTCTTCAGCTCCTCCAGTTGAACCTAAAAAAGCTATCCCTGAAAAAGCTAATCCTGAGCAGACTATCCCAGAACAAACTATTCCTGAACAAAATATCCCTAAACCACCAAAGAATGATAAGGTTTGTTATTCAGCATTAGGTGGCTTGGCTTTGTTGACATTAAATTAATAATATAATCATATTGAACTTAAATGAAAAAGTTTCGGACATTAATTTTGATTTAAAATCTTTTTTCTTTTTTAGCAGCCCGATAGAAAGGGAAAGAAGACGAAAAAAGTATGTTTATTACTTGTAAATGATTAATTGTGGTAATCGAATTTCTTTAAATATTAATATTAAACACGTTTTCGCAGATAAAGAACCAACCAAAGAAAGCTAGTTTTTTCGGCGGTTTATTTTCAGCTAAAAGGCTTTTTATCTATTATATTCTCTCCGTCTTTTTCTGGTGTGATGGCAAAACTCTCGAGCAATGCAATTCATATGAGGAAGTCCTCTGTTTTAACGGGATTTCACAGTATATTTTAAATCATGATTATTTTCACAAATTTATCGAACCAAAAATCACCGTGATTAAACAAAATGTTGAGGTCTATGGAAAACATGCTTTGGATACCGCTTCTGTTCATGCCAAACCTTATGTCAACCCTATACTCGAGTCAGCTCAACCTCATTTACAAACTGCGAGTGAATTATCTGTTGAATATGTGTATATTCCAGTTGCAAAAGGATTAACTAAAACACGCGAGCTTTATAATGAGAACGCTAAAGATCATGTGAACAAATTTTATCATCAAGCAGTAAAATTTAGTGCTCCATATGTTAGTCAAGCTCAAGAGCATACTTCCTATGCTTATGATCAAGCTTTGAAGTACAACAAAAATAATGTTCAACCTTGGTACAATAAAAAGGTCCTTCCTTTTGTAATTGATGCTAAAGACAGACTTTTTTTGTTTTACAACACCAAAGTTGTACCCTTTACTTATCATACATTGGAGGTTATAGAAGAATTTTATCACGAAAAAACGGTTCCTTTTTATCATACTTATATCTCACCTTATACCTCATCAGTTTTGAAGTTGATTCAAAGTGAAGGTCAATCCAAGGTTATAACTGAGGAGGAAGTAAAAGCTAAGAAATCTAAAGAAGCTGCTGATAAAAAAGCAAAAGTTGAAGCTGAAAGGAAAGCAAAAGAAGAAGCTGTTAAAAGAGCAAAAGTTGAAGCAGAAAGGAAGGCTAAAGAAGAGGCTGATAAAAAAGCAAAGATTGAAGCCGAAAGGAAAGCTAAAGAAGAAGCTGATAAAAAAGCAAAGGTTGAAGCCGAAAAGAAAGCCAAAGAAGAAGCCGATAAAAAAGCAAAGGCTGAAGCAGAAAGAAAAGCCAAAGAAGAAGCCGATAAAAAAGCAAAGGCTGAAGCAGAAAGGAAAGCCAAAGAAGAAGCCGATAAAAAAGCAAAGGCTGAAGCAGAAAGAAAAGCTAAAGAAGAAGCCGATAAAAAAGCAAAATCCGAATCTGAAAGGAAAAAAAAGGAAGCAGCCGATAAGAAGGCTCAAGAGGAAGCTGCTGGGAAAGCAGCTATCGAAGCGGTTAATAAAGCTGTTCACGATGCTTATAATAGAGAATATGAAATTGTTGAGAAAAATCTTACTCAGACTCTTGATATTTACGAAAAGGAGGCCACGTCCGTCTCACAAGAACTCCTAAAGGAGGTTGAGGATAGAATCTTGACTTTAAGTAACGCTGGATCCGAACATCTTGCCAAACTTAAAAAATTCGTAGAACAAATTAAGAAGGATAATACAAAAGATGATAAAACTACCAAGTTTAACGAAATAAAAGATTCAGCAATAAAATCTATAAATGCGCTTAAAGAAAGCGGTAAAGAATTTATTGAAATATCAGAAAATTCACTTAATGACTTGGAAGAAATAAAATTTAATGAATTGAAAAAAAATGCTGATTTAATTATGATTGATCAGGTTCATAATAGCAGAGAACGTATTAGCAAACTGGTTGATGATAAACGAGTAGATGAAAGATTAATATCTGAAATTAATATGGCATTTAGTAGTCTTATGGCGGAGTTTAATGGAAATAAGAATGAAGCTTCATTAAGAGTTCGGGAAATTTTTGCTAAAATTAGAAAGAAGATAACTCTTTTGGAAACTACAAGGGATGATCTTATTAAAAATATTAAAGATTACGTTAAAATGGAAAAAGAAAATTTAAAGAGTGATGCTAACGAAGTAACAACCAAAGAGCATGGAACGGATAATAAAAAAGATTCAGATGTAAAATCAGATTCTAAGATAATCGTTCAAAATGACAATAAGAACGATGATCAAATACCAGTTCAAGTAGAGGAAAAATCTTCAGTTGAAGAAAAATCTTCAAATATTCCTCCGGTTACAATTCAGATATCGAGCGATCCTGTTTTAGGAAAACTCAAGGCTCGACGGGATCTGGTGTTAAATAAATTAAAAGAGGGATATAAATTGTTTAAAGCTAATAAAGGTAATGAACCAGTTCAATCTTTAGATTACGAAGATGAAGAAGATGATGAAGATGAAGATGATGATTATGATGAAGAAGCTGGAGATAATGAATGCTCATCGGGGGATAAATAAATATTTAGATAGATAGAAATATATATATAAATAAAATAAATAACAGCAGGTCCGTTGTTTTGAATGTTTGAATTGAAAATATATATACAAATTACACCTTTTTGGTGTAGTTTACTTTTTATTAATAAATTACTGTACTTTTTTAGCCTTAGTGCTGTAAATATTTAAATTATTATTTTTTCGAATCTTTGAATGTACTGTATATTCTTAAATTTAGAGATAAGCTTTTGCCGACGGTTCGAATGATTTTACTTATATAGAAATTGTGAATATAAATTTTAATTTTGTGGCTAAATAACGTAAGTTTAGAAGCTTTCAAAGTTCTAACGGAGAAATTCGGACATTTGGTGAAGATCCAAGTTTCCGTAAATTCCGAAACGCACGTAAAATTAAAATCCCATGATAATTTTATTTGACATGTATTATCATGTATTATGTAATTAGTTGTAATGAAGATCAGATGTTGTGTGAAATTTCTAAATATGAATTTACTACAAAAACTTCACACGAGTGAATTAGAAAATCTGGGTTTTAATAAAAAAAAACGGTCGGAATTTGTCGGATGAAAATACATGGTCCATTCGCGAAGCGAAGATAACTTCAAATAAAGCTGCAGTTCGGCGTAATTCGGATGATCCCTTGAAAAGTGTACAAACCTAAAAAAACCTTAAGAGTTCGTCGTTTATAAAAAGGATTCAAAAATTTATTCGAAAACTTCGTATTCCTTTCTCAAAACTACATAAAAATAAAAATAAACATGAATAGTAACAGTAAGTGAAAATTTTTAAATCAAATTTGATTTGATAATTAATTTTTAATGATAATTTTTATAAATAGGTAGTCGAACTTTCATACTATCACGGATGTATAATAATGCTCGTAGAAGTTTTCACCGAGACACTTCTAATAATCAACCATTCGGTTTATTAACCATACCTACGACCGAATCGATATTGAATTCTACTAATTTACTTCCTACAAAATCATTGATCCGATCATCATATGTCAAAAGAAATGTTGCTTCGCTGGGGAAAACACAAGGTGAGATTATTTGTATTGTGGATATTGTCGATCCTTTAAAATTCGTTTAATTTATAACGGTTTCACCGATTTCCTTTTTCTATCAGGGAGATTGGTTATACTTGGTATGTTAAAATTTTATAATCGTACATGTTGTTTTAACTTCTATATTAATTATTTACCAATGATTTGATTTAGGATCTGGATGGGCAGGCAAGTCGAAAATGAAAATCGACCGCATGTTATTGATTCGAAAAAGTAAATTAATTATTCTGTTATTTATAGGGTATAAATTGATCCAAGATTTAAATACTGAACATTATGAAACTATTGTTGTTTCTCCAAGGTAATTTTAATATTAGACAATGAAAGGTTGCAATTGATTATAAATAACTTGATAATTTTATCTTAAACTTTTTTTTATTTTTGCATGCTTTTAACTAGGAATTATTTCGTCTTGTAAGTTTATTATTATTTATTATTATTGGCTCATATTTCAGGTATATAGTTTCTCATTCAAAATCTTATTCCCTTTGTATTTATAGCACGCCATTACTTGCGTCATCATCTGTGGGCACTTTAGAGTTCAGGTGCATAATGGAACCTATTAGGAAGTATTCTCCTAAAATCCAATATTACCAGGCTTATGCGGATACCATAAGTAAGTTCAATTTTCAGTATTCCGTTTCATATGAACTGAATTATTTTTCATTAATCTTCCAGATTTTTAATTCTAGACCTTAAGGAAAAAATAATTCATTGTACCTCTAACCTTGAACGCAACAAAGACAAGTTCTCTCTTAATTATGACACTTTGGTTATATCTGTCGGTGCAAATTCTAATACCTTTGGTATTAAAGGAGTTGGAGAATATGCATTATTCTTAAAGGATGTTTCTGATGCTCGCAGAATACGTCAAAGGGTGATTGAATGTTTTGAACATGCAAGTCAACCAAATGTCACAAATCAAGAAGCGTTCGGATTGTTGCATTTTGCTGTCGTTGGTGGAGGTCCAACTGTAAGTGTTTTTTAGATGAATGATTTCATAAAGAGGTATTCATGAAAATATTTGACAACGTATTATATTAATCTTAACATTCCACGATTAAAGGGTATTGAATTCAGCGCTGAGCTGTAAGCTAAATTTTTTTTATGTTCGAGATAATTTTTTTTTTTAAAAAAATTTGGTAATAATTTAAATATTTCATGTTATGTTTATTTATATGAACAGTCACGATTTTATTACAGAAGACATGGCTCGTTTATATCCGGATTTGATGAATTTAGTAACAATGACTATATATGATATAGCACCTCAGATTCTCGGTTCCTTTGATAAATCTCTCAGAGATTTTGCCACTAAAAAGTTTACAAGAAAAGGAATCCAGATCAGAACAGGACGTAGAGTTAAAGAAGTAAATGAACGTAAAATCGTTATTGAAGAAGATGGAGAAATACCCTACGGAATGTTAGTTTGGTCAACTGGTATATTTTTTGGTTAATCATGTAATAAGTTCAAAATTTGAAATCCTCAAATGATGTTTAAGTCAAATTCAATTAATCGGTGGGTAGGATTAACCGATAATCCACTGACACGATCTATGGGCGATCAAGTTATGAAAGATAAGTCAGCAAAAAGGTAATCTTTTTTAATCTTTTGTATTTATAAACATATTTATTTAAATTTCATATTCAAATTTAATTGACAATGAAACCATTTAATTTTTTAATTGGTAGACTCTTGACCGATAATCTCCTAAGAGTTTTAGATAAAGAAACAGGTCAACCTATAGATAATGTGTAAGTTGAGAAATCAAGTACTCTTGAAATGTTATTAATAGTTTCATATTTTTTTTTTTTTTCTTTTAACGCGTATTCTCTTTTAAGTTACGCTTTAGGTGATTGCGCGACAATCAAAGATAATGATCTCCCTTCTACAGCTCAAGTTGCTAACCAAAAGGCCGTGTATTTGAGAAAATGTACGCTAATGTTTGTGTGAATTACCCTTTTTGACATTTACAACTATATATTAATATCGTTTACCATCAAACTTCTTTTATAGCTCTAACTAAAATTGCTAATAGCGGTGGTTCGATAATAGGTATAAAACCTTTTAAATTCTTTAATCTCGGGAGTATGGCATATATTGGAAAGAAAGAAGGTAAATGATATGAATAGATGATTCTTCAATAATTTCTTGGTATTAATCCTCACGTTTGATTAATTAGCTGTCGTTGATATGACACCTGTAAGTAATAAGGCTAAGGAAAGTGGCACATTAGCATGGATATTTTGGAGATCTGCATACTTTACCATGACGGTATCGTTACGAAATAAGATGTTAATGTGAGTATTATATAACAATGATAATGATAATGATAACATTTTAAAATATAATATTTAGAATTTTAAAAATTAAAAATTTTTTTTTTTTTTTTTTGACACTTTCATAGCCCGATGTATTGGCTATTAACATGGTTGTTTGGAAGGGATATAAGTAGATTTTAAAAGGAATGTGTTTCAAAAAAGGACAATTTATGTATGTGTAATATGAACTTTGAATATGTATACCTTTTTTATTTAATTTATATTTATTAGAGTTTTTTTTTTTTAGTCAAAAAAAAAAAATTAATAATAAAAAAAAAAATTAAAATTTTCTAAATCTAGTTCTTTATATATAAACAAAGGATTAATATTTAAATTAATTGTTGTGATTTATACTACGATCATTGTATAAATATCTTTTATTGTAATGAATAAGTTTAACCAATGAAATGTGCACAAAGACTAATTAGGAATCGAGATTATAAATATTAATTACAATGAAACGGTGATAAATTGTAATATCATTAAGGTTGCGACAGAAAAGATGGAAATGGAAATTTTGTAGGCGGAGGAAGTGGATGATTGGTTATTATCTTTTGAATTTTTGGAGGAATCGGAGGATTTAGTGGAACCATAAGGAGCATCTTTTTTGTTGCCCGGATTAGCATCCTTTTCATCCTTTTCATCCTTTAAATGTTTTACAGTGGCCGGATTAGGAGCACCACCAGGATTAGCAGCTACGTTATTAAGTTTAATGCGCCTATCTTTTGTCATGGTGTTTCCACCTTCAAGATAAGACATCTGTAAAGTAAAGTGACCGGATTTAAAATCAAATTCCGCCGGCAACTTATTTGCAACTGTCCAAGTATAAACGGCGAAAGGAACTCCTTCTTGGGGAGCTTTAAGTGCTACTTTACTGGCAATATCAGTCAATTTAATTTTATTGTATTCATCAAATAACGTTAAAGAAACTTCTGCAGGAGGTATTGTTTTTGGATTTACAATAATATTTATAGGTAAACTTTCCCCGGCGGTGTAAGAGACATTCCAATATAAATAATAAAAGTCTAAAGAACCGGGTCCAGTATTTGGAGTTGTGGAATATGGAATAAATTTACTACCACTTTTAGGTGTCTTTACTTCGGCATTCTCCTTTGCAGCTTTGGCATTTTTTGCTGGAGCTTTTGCATTGTCTGGTTGCTTTACTGGTTGTTTTGCTTTATCTTTCGGGCCGCCGGCAGCTATAAATAATTTTAAAAAGAGTTATTTATTTATATATATATATGATCTAAAAATTTTTTCAATTCTGATAAAAAAAAAAAAAGATCATTTACCTTTTTTTTGACTTTGAATACCAGTAGCACTTAACAAGACTAAAAAGAAAATTGTAAAGATTGTAAGGTGTGACTTCCTCATGGTCGGGTGTTTTTTTTTTTTTTTTAAAAAAAAAAAAGGAAGGTGAAAAGAATGTGAAGGGGAGAGGAAAAAAGGAAAGGAGGAAGAAATTAGAGAGTGAAAAGGAAATTAATAAGTTAAAAATGACAAATTGCCATTCTCTCTCATTTGGAGACTGTATTTATATTATTAGTGGATAACATGATTTGACGTCTCATTTGTCGAATATAGAATCCATGTGCATTCCCTGCATTTATTTATATTCCTTAATCGAGAAATCATTCGATTTAAACATCTCTTTATTCCTCGATTTGTTTGGTTACACGTAATTAATGGAACGGGTAATTTTTTCCAGACGTCGCAGTTACATGTCACGAATAACGTAAATCTTCATAATAGACGCGTGTTATTAATTTAATTCATTTATAAAATTAAATCGAAATAAAAAAGATTCTTTACATTTTATTGTTCTAATTTTCTTTTATTTGGCCCTTTTGGCCTACCCCGACCCCGTCCTCGAACTTTTGTCCTTTTCTCCACTTCTTTCACTTTTGTGTCTTGGATAACTTCATTGTTGCCTCGTTTGTGTTCTCTGCCTCTTCTTGTGACACGAGATCCTTTCTTATCTTCTTTAACAACATCATCTATTTCCTGTTTCATTTCTTCAGAATCAGAAGAATTAAACGAACTACCCAAATATGAAGACTCATCGGTGATAATATTACCAACAGATTCAATGCTGTTTATCTCGTCACTATCGTAAATCCCTTCAGCTCCATCATCACTTGATTCACTAACGCTTAATTCTCTTGTTCTTGTATAATCCAATGTATTATTGTCATCCAGACTAACATTACCTTCATTTGTTCCATGATCTAAAGCTGAACTTTGAGAAGAAAGCATATCATTCAATAATTGTGATGCCGTATTATTATCTAATTCATAATTATGTTGAGGTGGTGATTTCGGTGTTGATGAAGTCGAAGCACCTATTTCCAAGTTCTTTCTTAATCGTGTTTTA
>CAJVPQ010002831.1:0-12601 GCA_910591825.1 Funneliformis caledonium
ATAGTAAGGGTTTTTTTATATTTAAAAATCTGTCTGACAATGAAAATCCGTTGTATTGTAAAATTCGTTATATCAGAATTCGTTGTAGAAAGAGTTGACTGTATTAAGGTATTTTTTGATATTCGTATTCTTGATAATACAAGTATTCCTAAATTCTGGTCCAAAATAAAGGGTATTCTTACTACTGGGAAAGATGGTATTGGGAACACTGTGAACATGAATCTAATCCAGATGGAATGTATAAAGCGTTCTTTATCCGTTATTTTCATGCAGAAAAAAGCTGTATTTCTATATTATCACACCTAATAAAGACAAAAGGTTTACTGCTCTCAATATCATCTTAAGCTACAATTCAAAGATTGGTCCTGAATGTAAAATAAAGACAGCTTCAGATGATACAAGCATATATTATCGTAAAGTTGCAAGAGAATATAGGATATTACTTTCTGAGTGGGATCTATAAGCAACTATAAATATAATAACAGTGCACCTTATTATGTGAGATCCTATCACTCTCCACATGCATTTAATATTCACATTAATAATTTTCACCCTATAGAGAATTTTGAACTACTTTATAAAATCTATTCATCTTCTCTCTTTACTTACGATCGAGCATTAGTTCTAATATGAGACATAGAAACATACGATTCACGTGAATCAGGGAACTTTCCAGAAGTGAAAATGATATGTTCCAAGTTTTACGATCTGCATGACTTTACACTAGAAAGACGATCCAAAACTACTAAAACAAATATGTCTTGTTAATGTTGAGACAGCTCCAGACCTGTACTAGATAATAATTATATGTGAGAACCAAGCCAATTTATTAAAAGCTTTTGCTTTATGTTAGAAATCTTTTGCTCCAGATATTCAGCTTGGTTTTAACGATTCAGGATATGATTGGCCTTTTATTGTGGAAAAAGCTACTAAATTAAAGGTTCTCAAATGCAGTGTTGTCATGAGACATTGATGGGACACTAATGGGACACTGATGGGACATAGATGGGACAGATAGGACATTTGGGACATAGAGTGGAACAGGTTGGGACATATAGCTGAGACATATAGCTAAGACAACAAATCTCTGGCACATCAAAAATGTACATCACTGCTCAAATAGATAGTTCAGCAAATGTCGGCAAAACCACGTAAGAAAGCTAATGCTAATTCTGTTCTTATTTGGAATTATTTTGGGGGGAAAGAGAAAGCATCTAGCAGTAATTTCTTCCAAAGGAATTCATAATGGGTAAAAAAGACAGATAGGAGTTTACTAGATAAGGATCATAAAAAAACAGAATGTCGAGAATCCATTAAGATCAAAATCTATCCTAGTTTAAGTATTGAATTCTACTTTCTTAAACTTCCTGAATGTATACCAATTGATATTCATGCAAGTTTTATGCAACTTCACCCTGCTCTGAGAAAACATCACTTAAATTCTTCTTAGAAAAGTGTGATCACAATGGCAAAGCTGACATGCCCATGAGCAAATTATGGAAGTATTATTCAGAAGCAAAAGACAGAGCTTCCAACTCTTCCAAAAAACATATGCACAAAATCGTAAATTATTGTGTTATAGATGCTTTATATTGTCAAGAGCTCATAGTCAAATCTAATATTATAAATGATTATAAACAGATGGCCTCAATCACTCATATATCATTATTTGACTCACATTATTATGTTATAAGAACAAAAGTATCTAATCTCTTAGACGCTGAAGCTTGGGTGCAGTATATTCTATATATCACGAAAATTTTCAATCAGAAAGCATCTGAGAAGTTTCCAGGAGCATATGTATTCTCATTAAAGAAAGGTCTTGAAAATAAACGTCTTATCACAGATTTAGACTTCGCTTTCTTATACTCTAGCATAATCATGACCTACAACCTCTCATCTGAGAAGATGGTCTCAACACTTTCAGAAGCAGATAAACTAAAGAGAGAGAATAAAGTGCTTCACAGTATTGAGTTCAAGTATGTGGTAAACCTGTGCAAGCCTGGACCATATGACATAGGAATAAATCTGATCAAAAAGGTTTATTTCCAAAATATTAGTAAATTTGCTCAATATACAGAATGAACTAAAGGCCCAGCTAAAATCTTTTGAAAAGAAAAAGGAATATATGGGATTAGTTAAAAGTAGAATGGATGCCGGTGGATCTATCTCAATAGCAAGTGTAATCGAAGATGTTTGTTCGCAAAGCGAACCTAAGAAGCATGCCGAAATAGCCGACATTCTGAATCCTTTCATTAATTTGTCATATGATGATTTTAGGAAAGAATATGATTCTATCTGCTTTGATTATAATTCTTTAAATTCAAAGCAGAAAGCTATTAAATTGTATATAAATTCATTCTATGGTGTAACTAGCTAAAGTGACTTCCCGTTGTATATACTTGAACTCGCTAGAAGCATTACTTCAGCTGGGCAAAAAAATATCAAACTCGTTGCAGAATTCATGAAAAAGAAAGGTTTTGGGATAAAATATGATGATACCGATTCCCTATATATCACTTGCCCAGATTCCTATTATGAGAAATGTGATCTATCTTACAATGTTGGGAAAGGCGTAATCTCAAAACAAGAGTACTGGACTAAAATGGTCAAAATTATTATGGGAATAATGGAAAAATTGCGCAACGAAGTGAACAACTTTTTTAGGTTAAAAACTAGATCAGATTATCTCAAAATGGCTTATGAAGAAGTATTATTTTCGGTAGTATTCACTGGAAAAAAAAAGTATTTTGATATCCCTATGAAGATACACTAAATTTCAAACCCAAAGAGTTTTTTATAAGAGGAATCGACACTGTGAAGCAGGGTAAATCCCAAGTTTTCAAAACTATAGGGGATCGGATTATATGGGGAGCCATGAATATTAACAATGACAGATCACTCCATGATCTTGCTAAAGACGTTCTCAGGGATGCTTTAGTTAATACTAAGCAATAGAATTTCGAACAGTTTATAGAGACTAACGTATGGAAACCTAATATGAATAACCAAAGTATTCAGCGATTTATAAGACGAATGAGGGAGAACATGAGAGTAAAATTCTGATGCCAGGTGAGCACTTTAGTTATGTAGTAATCCATTCTGACATGACCTTTGATTTATATAGTAGAAAATTAACGCTAATAAAAGGTGAAAGAATGGAATTCGTTAATGTGGCGAAGGAATTGGATAAGGAGCTAGATTTATATCATTATTTCAAAAAAACTATTATTGGTCTCTGTGTCTAATTTATCATGTATGATAAGAAGTACAAGCCAACTCTCTCAGATAAGATAATGCAAATCAAGGATCTGAATGAGAAATATAAACAAATAGATGATTATGCACAAAAGAAGGCCAAATTATGGCTTGAGGATTTTGTGAAGGAGAATATTATAGTTAATGGTGTTACTTCTAAGATGATAGGATCCTATGGGATTGTTTATAAGCATACTTACAGAAATGCAGTTAAAAAAGTGCAAGAAATGTTATATCAAAAGATAGGAGGTTTATACGAAATATTTCATGGTGAATAGCTTAACTATGAGATTTTCATGAAAAGTAATCCTATCGAGATATTATGGGGGAGATTCATGAAATGCACTAGAAAAATTTTAAAAGATAAAAACCTATCGGTAGATGACGAAATGAAGGAAAAAATATGCTCTAATTTTACTCGATATCTTAGTGAGCTTGCAAAGTATATTAAAAAGTATAATTTATTCTTTCATAAATTGGTCTATCATATGCGTTATAAAAAGTATGTATCAATTTCAGAAAAAATCAGTCCAGTTTCATCTATGCAAAAAAATGAGATAATTGTTAACCCACTTACTTACTTCATATATCAGAAATTGAGGCGTTAGATGACATTAGTAATTTATGGTATTTCCATCTTGAGGATATAACTGGGTCAGAAGCATTAGCAAAGTACTTAAATAGATAATATTATTAAGTATTCTAGTGGAGGTATGACAATTTCAACTAAGTATTTACAATATCATTTATAGTAACATATATTTTTTTTCATGCAATAATACTAGCTAACTTCAATTCCTATCTTTGAACTTCTGGTCTCTGATCATATAACTTGGCCTCGAAAATGCCTGAAGATGATAAAAAATAATTTTAATTAGAAGGGGTATTACTTTTTTCTTTCAGCTTATCGCTTCATAAATCCCAAATTTTTTTCCCAATAATCCATATAACTGTAAGAAAAAATAAGGTAAGTATAACATATGACATTAAGGAACTTTCAACGGCAGGGATAGCTGGTGCGATTTTAGAGGAACCTGCTAGAGGCATTTTTTGGATAATGATACTACTTCTGCGCTACCTAAATGCTTTGCAATTCCTTTTCTCAAAATAAAATTTTCAGAATGTGCTGGTAGACTATAAATGGACTGATTAGGTAGGGTATCTGTCTAGCTTCTTGAAACTATCTCATCCTGGGGTAATAGCTCTTACAAAGCCTCTAATATATTTTCTCTGGCAAAACTTTTATCGAGTTCCATAACTTTATCTTCACGCTCATAGACGAGGGGTCTTAAATCATCACTGACCTAACCTGATAGCTTTTGCGATAAATCATTTATAGGTAGAGGTGGGAATTAGAGAGATCTGCTATTTCACTATACGAAGTGCTTCTTAGCTCTTTCTTTAATGCTAACTGGTCCCTGAGAGACCTATTTTCATCTATTAACTTTAATTGCCTTGAAGATAGAATATCTATTTTCTGTTTGTACATGGTATTCGATGACTCTTTTCCTTTTTCCATACATTTTATTTTATATTTTTTTGAACTAAAGTCCTCATTCGCTCGTTCTAATGCAAGCCTGAGAGAATCGATCTCTTTAGAGTCAGATAAGTTTATTTGGGCTGGCGCTCTCCCCATTATATCTAAATTATGGAACAGCAGATCCAATTTCATATCCTTTAACTTACCTTCCAATTCACGTATTTTAGCTTCAAGAGAGAGAATCTCGACCTTGTCAGAGAATAAAGCTTTCTGAATCAGGTCATCTCTCTCTTCAAAGTTTTAATAGAAGATTTAAGCGATTTTATTTTAGCTTCAAGCTCGCGTTAACTCTCAGAATGAGATTTCCATTCAGAAATAAGTTGGGATCTAACTTTAGTGCTAGATGCATTTAACTGGCTAATCTTATTTCCAATATCAGCATAAGTTTGCTAAAACCCCTTTTCCTGCTCATTGTATTTATCTACCAGTTTTTCACTGAGATCATTAATTTCAGAATTAAATTCAGTAATAGATCTTATTTTTTTTCGAGATCTTGCTCATATGCACTACCTATCTGATGTCCTCTATTTTTTATATCTTTCAATGTATGCACATTGGATATAATCTTGGTATGGTTATATGACAGAAAAAAATACACAAATAAATTTTTGAGATAATAGACATAATTTGTTTATTCAGAATAATACATTCTTTCTATATATCCTATTTATCCTATATATACTATACGTCTAGAATATTATCTTCCTATATATCCTGCATGTCCTATATTTTTAGAATAATACATACTTTCTATATATCCTATTTAATAAATTATTTTGGAGTATTATATTAGATATAAAAAATATTATTACCATGCTCAGACTACGTATGAGATGTGATGCACCTTCTTTTTCATCAGCTAATTATGACCATATTATGCAATATGCTGAAAAAAAGTCTAGAGATAAAGTTTTAAAAGATTTAACAAATAAATATCACACATCACAAAAACGTATTTATCAGATCTAGAGAGGTGCAGAAAAAAATAGGGTTGCGTAGAATCAACCAATTTATATGTTAACAGCTGATGGTCTCATAAGAGACCCTGCTTCACTTTCTAATATAAATGTTGTGGACAGGCGGACTGAACCAGAAATCCAAAGCCAAGATGTTTCTCCATTTACAGAATTGGAAAAACAAATACACAATACTAAGATAGAGCCTAGTAAATCTATTGATTTAGTTTTAAAAGAAGGTGAAAAGGCAAAAAAGACTGGAGGGAAGAAATCAAAGTCCAAAGGTGGGTTACCATCATTAATTCCATCCCCTGTCCAGTCTTAACCAATTTCCACTTTACATAAGAAGATAGTTGAAAGAAACGTAAAAATATAGCAAATATGAAGAATATATTAGAAAAATAACTTGCCTATTTTCTGCTTTAAGCGCCTTCAGCAAGAAGTTTATCATAGCGTGTCTGTAATTTTTCACAATACTCATTGATTTCTGCATTATACTTAAGAGTGCTATATAGCATTTTTCAAATTCCTCATAACTCATGTTTTTTTTAATGTGTTATCTTTGCTTAAATCTTGCAAAATATGGTTTAGGATCAAGGAAGTATCACATTTAGAAGTAATATTTGCGCAATTTACCTCGAGCTTATTCTTGACCCTATGCATATTAATTGGGATAAAAAATTTCTTACCATTGTACTCTAGTCTCAATTCTCGCTTTGATGCAAGTAAATCATAGTTATATTTATCTAGCAATGTGTTGGGTAAAATGAGCATCAGCTTAGGATACTTAACTACTGCAAAATCAGCATATATAGTACATCGAGAGTGAAATTCACTGGGACATTTCTAACAATTCCAAGGAATTCTGTAGAAGTAGTAGCAATACCTCTGAGATCATGTTTTTCTTTTGTATCAATTTCTAGCTTTGATCATTTAGATATATCCTTAGACATAATCGAAAAATTAGCATCAGGATCAACTGTACCTGTCAGAATCACTAGACGCTTAATTTTACACTTAACAGTGACAACATCTTTAGTGAGTTCTTTTCTTTGAACAAAATCTATTTCCATGGGATCATCAATATACTCATCATCTGACTCAGGTATAATGGGGGTTGATTCCCGAAGAGATAAGAAATTATTAGCTTTCAGTTCGACCTTTTCTTTAGCAAGCTTCTTAGTATCTAGCGGGAGAGCCTGAATTATATACGAAGGAAGAATCTTTTTAAGTTCTTCTCGCAAAGCTGAACCAAGCTCACTCTAGACTATTTTACGAATAATCTAGACTTTAGAAGAAAAAGAATCAGCAAATGTATCATCTTGCTTTATTTTGTGAGCCTTTTTCTCAGATTTGCTTTTAGATCTAGATTTATTACTAGATGAAGTATTACGCTTTACTTTTTTTTTGACTTGGTAATATTAACACTGATATCGCTTTCAGAATCAAAAGAATCAGAAGAACTTGTGTCAGAATCTGAACTATCACTAGATGATGATTCGCTAGAGGAGGTATTAGAATCTAAATTAGAACCTGAATCTATAGTAGCAAGATTAACTTTAGCATTCTTAGACCTCTTTTTCTTCTTCTGAGTGCATTTGCGAGAATTATGTCTAGTTCAGTTACAGTTAGAGCACTGCTGTTGTGTCTTTACAGCTTTTTTAATCGCTTTAGCTACATGAAGTTTTAACTGCTTTTTTGTAAGCTCAGTAAGTTCATCATCAGAATCAACTTCAATCTTTTTCTTTGGCTTTGGTGACAAAATAGGATTAGGAACAGGAACAAATTCTGGGATTTCTCCTGTAATCCATGATAAAAATCTACCTATATTTTTATCTTGTAAATTTTTATACGTTCCTGCAGGTTGTGGTTGGAATTGTAATGAAGCCACTTGTTAGGGCCGTTGAGATTCTGAGAAAGCCATTGTATTTTTTACCAAGCTTTCGATTTCATTTTTAGTTATTTCTGATCTGTTAGTATCTACATATGGATTGGCCGCTAGAAAAAATGGAAAAGAAGATGATGCACTCTTTTGAGATAATGTAAATCTTTCTGCTTCAGCTAGAGCTTTTATAATACTATCCTGTATATCATAAAATTTGGCTATCATTCGAAGATAATATTAATTCATCGGAGATAGATCACGAATAAATTGCTCTTTTTACTGTTCAGAAGTCATTTCGGCTAATTTACCAATCTTTTTAATTCTAGTGAAGAATTGCTCAACTGATATATCACCTTGCATGAGTTGACTAAAAACTGCTGTTTGTTTTAAGTGTTCAACTGTTGTATAAGTGGTTCTAAACAGGTATAAAAGTTGACCAAGCTTAATATTAGAAGCAATAGTAACAGCAGGAAGATCTCCACCGGCATTAGGTGCTACTGGTGCATTATCTACAGGTTCGCTACTAGCTATTGACTAGTCTTTATCCCATGTTCCATTTAGAATAATATTAGCACCAGTTGCGATTTCTGCTTCAATTCTACCAATTTCAGCAGCCGCCTTACCTTGAGATTCTCTAGCAGTATTTAAATCACTAATTTGATTACTACCATTTCCGGCGGCCAAAGATCAAACAGCAGTTAAAGTAGCTACTCCCAAATTGTCTGAAAGATTATTACATCTCCAATTCTTGCCTCTAATGCAAGTTAAATAAAAATTCAATGCATTACCTACAAGGCATGATACTACTAATCCAAATGCCTCTTCTCTTCTGGGAACCTAACTTACACCAGGCACAATATTTATTCAACTAGCTATTATATATCTTTGCATATCTTTAAGTCAATCTTCTGGATCCTCTCCAGGACGACCATAAAATATTGAGGGTCCATATCCTACCATTCCTGATATATTTAGTGAATTATTCTGTAAATTAAAAATAATTTGCTGGGAATTTCTATTTATTAGCTAAAGAGCAAACTTCTCCTGTACTAATGTATTAATACGAGCTTGCTTTCTAGCATCATTATTTATTATAGCTCCTTCTAATCTTTGAGTAATATCACGCTGTTTCTGATGTTTCCTGCTCTTATCTCTATATCGTCTATGCCAATTCTGAGCCTGTCGAATAATACAATCATGTTGTCTTCTCTACCTTTTAGCATCGTTATTATACCTTATAGTCTATCTATGCACAGTTCTCCTATGCTCAGTAATTTGACCATCTCTATATCAAATTATTAGCTAGAGGATAATTTTTTCTTGTAATAGTACATTAATTCGATTTTGCTTTCTAGTAATCATACTTTGAATATATACTTACAAATCCTGAGCTAATTCCCAATTCTTCTATGCGCTTCTCCCTCATCATTTAAAGCCTGTCTAAACATTTAATTATCATACTCTAACTGTACCCTAAGATTTTGAAAATTGTACTCGGCATTTCTGGCTCGCTGAGTTAATTGATTAATAAAGTATTCCTGATCTTGCCAATACCATCGAATCAAACTAAGACTTGTAATAATATTAGTAAAACATATACCAATTTTATCAAATTTTCCAGTTATGTTATTTGGAAAAACAACTCCAATATTATCCAAATATATTCTTATTCTTTCTAAAGAACTGGAAGTCTCGAATTGTCTGTCTAAAATGCCTTGAATGATATAATTCATATCTGATCCTTTTAATAATAACTTTTTATCTGTAAGCTCCTGAATTCTTTCTTTAAGCTGATCAACCTTATCTTCCAGCCTTAAAATATAGATATCTTGAGAAGTATTAGCATTACCTTTATGTCTTAAATCCTGCAATATTTTTTGAAGATGATATTTAAGGGATTTGATCTCTGTCTTGAGAGATTCTATCTCCTCTTTATGAGCTATAATAGTTTTATCTTGAGATGAAATAGTTTGATAACACTGCTCAAGCTCCCTTCTCAAGAAAGCGAATTTTTTTCTTATTATTCTTATTAATAGAAATCTCATCTCGAAATTCATTACGAAACTCCTAGTTTGTATCTAAAAACTGTGAATATGCTGGATCAAACATGATATTTCATCCTAATTTATAGTATTATCATAATAATCCTACCTTGAGAATGAGCTAACCGCAAATTATAATAGATCCTAATGAAGAGTTTTGCATTGTATGTAGACTTCTGTATTATAATATTCTTGGATTTTATCCGAATGCTAAGAAATTGCAAAAAAAATGTTAAGACGAAGGGTTCTGAAGTTTCCAATTGTAGGATATTACAAAGTGGTTAGGATATCAATATAGCTATCAAATTCATCGACATCCATTACCTTGTAAAGCTAAGGCAAGTTTTTCAAAGATTAAGATTCCAAACAAAGTCCATCAGTGCGATATATTGCTTCATACTCATGATCAAGATGGTGGAAGGGTATTTGTTTGCACTCTTCTAGTTATTGATGTGACAACATATTTTAAGGACGGACGCACACTAACATCAAGAAATAGCTAAAAAATCTGAATTACGATTAAAGATATTTATGAGGATCCTTCTAACCCTTTTACTTGGCCAAAATTATTAATGACTGATGGTGATGCTTCTTTCTGAGATGCATTTTTACGAAGAATGCAACAATATAATGTTACAATACGTGTTGTCGACCTTTATAGTTTTGAGAGTCTAACTTTTATTAAAGCATTTAAGAAAACAATAGCAAAATTAACATATAAGGTCCAATATGCTATAGAGGGACAATTAACTGATGGGAAGCGATCAAGGATATTTAAGAGAATCTTTAAGAGAATCTTTAAGAAGTATATTGATTATCTAAATAATAGTAAAACTTGCCTTATTGGGATATTACCAGTTCATGCTATGACTTTGGAAGAAATTGAATCAAAGCCTTCTAAAAAATCTAAGCGTGCAATCAGAAAAGATGAAGAGATAAAATTACAAAAAGATACAGCGGTTAGATATTTGTTAAAAGCAGGTGAGTTAGAAGGAGACTATAGACGTAAAGCAACTGATCCATATTGGAGCTTGTGTGTCTTTAAGATAAAAGAGTTATTATTAGGAAAAATTCATCACAGCCTATCTTATATTATCTTGAGAATAAACCTATTGAATCAATCGCTCATCTGATAAGACAAAATCCCAAAAGACCTTTTAAATATGAGAAACTTCAAGTAATCGAAGAACCTGATAAAATCAAATACCTGCCTGATGAATTTATGCGAAAATATCATCATACTGAATTTGTTCATTATGTTCGAGTTGTTGATAATCAATTAACCAAAGCCCATCAATATGCTGAAAAATGTGGTGGACTATGCCTTGGAAAGACTGGGCAAATAAATAGTCATAACATATATCTTTAGTCTTGTGAAAATAATGCGCATCAGTGGGAGTATCCACTAAAATATATCATGAAAAAATTTGAATGGTATTCACTATGTCACTGCACTAGAGAAAGAAATTGCCGATACATTTTTGAGGATCTGCTAAATAAGAAATTCCCGCCATGTAGAGCTAAGTTCTTAGATGGGCTACACTTGGATGGATATAATGAGGAATTGCATTTACATTTAAATTTCAGGGTCCTCAACAATATCGTCACAATAGCTTCTACCACTGGGAGAATGAAAATCTAAAATCACAAAATATGCGCGATTAGATAAAGTGGGATATATGCAAGAACTAAGGTATATGCCTTATTGAAGTGCCTCATACTGCAGATTTATATCCATTTATTAGACATACACTAATTAAGAAAGGATTCTTGAATGTTCACATAATTTTGGGCAAATAAGTTCGCTGAAATTTCTCATTTTGATGTGCTTTGTATATCATACTATATGTAATTCTTTGTGTATAACATTGATGAGATTCCCAGAAAATCTTTGGAACAAATAAAAGGCAACAAATATAGTCCAGATTGGCCTTTTTGCCTTCTAGTTACTGGAGGCTCATATAGTGGGAAAACTAATATGGTTATAAACCTTATTCTAGGCAATAAACTTCAGCGCATATTTAAAGGCAAGAAAGGAGATAGATATATTAAAAATGATCATCTCATTTTAGTTGAAAAGCATGCTAAACCTAAATAGAAATTAGTAAAAAATGCTATCCACATTTTTGCGAATAGTCCTGCATCATATCGAGAGAATATCATATTTCAAACAATAAAGGCGGAAAAGATTCCAGATATAAGCAAATTCTTTCCGAAAAAAAGCACTGTTATTGTTTTTGAAGATCTTTATGCTGAATCGAAAAAATACAAGAACGTATAGTCCTTTACTTTATTAGTGGATGGCATCAAAACATATCTCCTATATACGTGACTCAGAAATATCAAGCTATGCCAAAGATAATTCGTGAAAATATCTAGCATCTAGTTATGTTCTGAGGTAGTGGTAGTCAGAACAATATTCATAAAGTCGTGCGTCAATATACGGATGATCCAAAAAAGTGTCTAAGATCATTGATAAGCATTTGCAAGATAAAAATTTTGTAATCTTTAAATTCACTAAGCTGATAGATGATCCATTAGCGATTAGGCTGGGCTGGGATTCTCCTTTGAAGCTGGATGAGTAGAATTTCTTAAGTCTAAGGATGAAATGTATATTTTTTCCTGATTTCTAGATCATATTTAGATTTACTACGCCTCTTCGCCTATAATTTTCTTTCATAAGTGCTAGAATATATTTTCAGTTCTATAGTTACATTATTATGCTTCATTTTGAAAAGGATCTGATCAACAAGAGCGATAATTTTTCTATCTTTAACAGAGATACAGTAGTGGTCATAAGTATCTGACCACTAATATTTTCTAAAATCAAGTAATAACATCCATTAAAATTTTCCAAAATTTAAGTTCAATACCAATGTTGATCACATGTAAAATTATAGATTTGTATCATGTATAATTT
>CAJVPQ010002832.1:0-12599 GCA_910591825.1 Funneliformis caledonium
TTACATATCTTTTAATAAACAGACATTAGAATACTTTCGTAATTATAGGGCATCATATATTCGCAAAATAAAAGATTCTATTTATATCTTTTTAAATTTATTTTCTCAAAAGCTCAAAAAGTCTGCTAGTCCTGAGAAAGTCAGACATTGGAAAGAGTCAGAAAAGGTTAAACAAGCAAGGAATAATCTCTTAAATAGAATGGATAAGGATAACTCAAATTCACCACATATTATTGAAGCTATTTTACAAAAAACATTTAATAAAGAAGAACTTCAAAATAGTAATAACATTATATTCGGAGTTACAGTTATCTTGATGTTTTTAGATCCAACGTATGACCAAGCTGAAATTTCGTCCTCAAAGGTATATGAGCGTATGAACAAATGGGAATCTGATCCAATTGTGCAAAAATGGGTAAGTAGCATAACGTAACTAATATTTAATTAGTCTTAACGATTTTTAACTTATTAGTAATTCTAACACATATTTATTTTAGCTTGAATACGAAGAAAATACAAAAGATAATATGATGAAACGTAATGGTATTACAGAAAATTATAATAATGAATTATTTTATGAAGAATTTATAGATCAAGAGGATAATGTAGAAGATAATATTAGTGTTAATAGTGAAGATAGAAAGGAAAATACAGAAAATACAGATAGTGAAGATGATGTTTAATTATTAATTCATGTATTTATTAATTTCTAGCTAAGAAATAGTAAAGATATTAAATCATTGCATTGTAATAATAAAATTGTAAATAAATCTGTGCATTGAATAGTTTATTAAAAACATTGATATGCGTATTGTACTAGCCTTGTTTGTGCATTGTTAATCACATTGATCGATGTTACCTTAGCAGAACAATGTGATTTTACATTGATCAATGCTCTATTAGATGTAACGTTGAACAATGCATTGATTCATATGCTTCTAACTTACCGATGTAGTTTTAAATTTAATTTGAGAGAAAACTGTTTTGTAAGGTCTTGTGGATCCACGTGGATTCTGAATCTATATACTTGAAAACATATATTCTAGCATTTAGTTTTGCAAAAAAAAAAAAAAAATTTTTATAGATCATTGAAGTTTCACGAATTTCCTATTTAAAATGATCGGCATGATCGGCAAAATATTCTGGAATCGATTCCAAATTTGGAAATACCCCTGACTGTAATATAAAATAAACTTTTTTTATTATATTAATATAATAATATTTTTTTATATTATAGGCAATAAATGCAATGGCAAATTCAGATAAAGATCTCAGAAATTTTGAAATTACTGATGATGAATGGGATAAAATAAAAGAGATTATTTCTGTTTTGAAAGTAAGAAAATTGACAAATAAAAATAAGTTTTTTGATAAATTTAATCCTTATAATTAATTAAAAAAAGCAAATGTATATAATATGATAAATACTCTAACTTCTTGCATCACAAATGCACGATTAAGCATATCAAATGTAGAATTTCATCGCGTTTTAACATCTAAGATAAGGTTAAGCTCTTTAAGATTAGCAGTTTCAGCATGATGTGCAAATTTTACTTTGCGTTGTAGTGATGATTTTATTTTTACTATAAGCTTACAAAGCTAATTATGACTTAAAATTAGTATTATAATAATTTAAAATTTAAAGAAATATGAAAAATTAACCTACTTTAGGAATTATTTCTCCAGCATTTATAGTTAAATTCATATTATTCATAATATCATCTTCAATTTATGCTTCACCAGCTTTAACTTATTCTAAAATTTCTTGTACAACTAAATTTATTATATAAGCAAGGCATTGATAATGGGAATTAATAGCATCAAAGAAAATATATTCCATTTAACAAGTACTTTCTAAACATTTCATAAAGGTAATATTATTTGAAGCATTATCACTAGTTATAATGATTTTATTAGTTATATTTTAAGTTTATATAAATATAAAAATGAAACAATTAAAAAAAAAAATAAAGAGTTAATAAAATAAAATAATTAAAAAAAATTAAAAGAAAAATAAAAATAAAAATAAAATAAAAAGAATAAAAAAATAAAAAATAAACAAAAATTAAAAATTAAAATAAAAATAAAATAAAAGATTAAAAAAAAAATAAAAAAATATTTATTTACCTTTTCTAAAATTCCAAACTCATGACAACTTTTTATGAAAGTATTACAGAGATTTTCACCTAAATGAGAACCAGAAAGATCTATAAAATTTAGCAATTTATCTTGAAGTCTCTAATCTTTAGTAATCCAGTGTATTGTTATAGCTAAAAAGGAATAACCATTCATTGATGTCCATAAATCAATTGCAAAAGAAATTCTCCCAGATGCACTCTATTAAATAGATAAATTGTTTAATAAAATAAAAAAAAAATTTTTAAAAAAATATATATATATATATTTAAATTATCTGAAACAATTTACTCATTTTTTTTTGTTTCACTTTAAAACTTTCTAATATATCATTTTTATTGTATTTGCTGATGGGATCAGTGTATCTGAATTTAATATTTTTATCATCTTTTAAAAATATTTATTTCTAATGTTATAAATGGTTGATCATCATCGATCATCCATTTAATAATGAACTCGCGAAAACCTTTTTGTGGTAATGAAAAAAATAGTGGTTGATAAAATAATATTATTTTACAAATAAAACATAGAAATTTATAATGTTGGTCATAAACAAATCATTAATTTAATATTTCTAATTTAGAAAAACGCGTTTTTAAAAGTAAATTTTTGTTTATTTTTGTTTATTTTTATATTATTTTCTTTGCAACAATGGTTAATACAAGATTAGAAGCTCAAAGACAAACAATTCGACATTACTGGCTTAATGGTATTAATTCAGCAAAGGAAATACAAAAAAAAACTGGTATTTCCCTTCGTACTATTAAGCGTAATCTTAAAAAGCTTAGAGAAACAGGTAATATCAATCATTAGTGTAATAATAGTCAGAAATCAAAGGTTATACAAACTATATCCCAGGCTATTGGGCAATATATGCACAAAAATACTGCAATTTCAACCCGCCAACTTGCTGCAAAAATACAAAATACCTATAATATTTCCATTTCATATGAATCCATCTGGAGACATATGAAAAAAAAAGGATATGAACGTTCTGTCCTATTAGCAACTCCGATGCTCACAAATCGGCATATTGAAATACGAAAAGCATGGGCATAAGCATATTTAAATGACAATTGGGGTCAGATAATATTCACTGATAAGACAGCATTTGACCTTTTTCGAAATAAGGTCAGTCAATGGCATAAAAATGGTAAAAGACCCATCTGGAGATTGCTAAAATCTCGTCAAAAAGTGATGGCATGGGGAGGGATTTCAAAAAAGGGAAAACACCTCTCTTTTGTTTCACTAATATTATGAATAGACCATTTTATGTAAGTATATTACAAAATTAGCTTCTACATGCTACAAGAAATATGCATAGAAGAAACTAGCATCTGCAATAAGACAATGATCTGAAGCATACTTCACATGTTGCAAAGGAGTTTATTACCAAAAATTCGATTCGTACTATTGATTGGCTATCCAATAGTCCAGATTTTAATCCTATTAAAAATATGTGGACAATCGTCAAAAATAATGTTAAAAAGCGGATGCCTCAAAATATTAATGAGTTGACCAAATTTTTGGTTGAAGAATAGGATGCAGTTCCTCAATCAACAGTGAATAATTTGGTTATGTCCATGAAAACCAGATGTGAAATGGTTTTAGAAAAAAACAGCGATAGAATATTGTATTGAAATTTTTTTATCTAATAAAGGAATTGATTAGCTTTTAAATAAATTTAAATTCATTCAAATTGGATAGGTAGATTTTGAGATATATTGCTTTTTGTCACTGCCATTTTTTTGTTACACACTGTATTCATATCTTTCCATTTTATATATTATTTATTAACATACCTTAAATGGAATTATTGTATGGTTTACAAATTCATCCAATAAATGTGCTTTGGGTTTCAATCATTAAATTCTTTCTTTTTTTGGATTTTTCTCTGGATGATTACGTTCTAAATAATGCCAAAAATTTGTTATATTAAAATCACTAATCTTGCAAAACTATGTTTTATCCCTAAAATTTTAAGAGATTAGATTTATAATTAATTTTTTTATAAAAATGCTTATGAATATTTAAGCAAATTTTTATTTTTTTTCTAAAATACTTACAGGCAGTTTAAACACTTAACCACTCGATGAGTTTTTGCATTTTTGTGTTCTTGTGGAAGTTCTTTTTCTTCAAAAAGTTCTCTAGTAAAAAGTTCACTTCTTAGAGAAGGGCGCTTTTCAAGAGTTGTTTTCTCAGCCTCACTCATTTTTATATATAAATCACAAATAAAATTAGAAATTAAAAATCACATAACATAACCATTTTATATCCAAGATCATCAAAATATTTGATTAAACCTGGGTTAACTTGGGGTCAACCTGGGTCAAGCAAAGGTATGACCCTAACCCGATGGGTCAGGTTGAATATAGGACTCATATCAAATAATGATAAACTCGATTCAGATTTTAAACACAAGTCAGATCAAATGACCTGGATTTGACTTGACCCTTTTGGAACACTAATTATTAATATATTAATAATATCAGGATACGCCTTATTTGTTACAAGAATATTACTATTTATTTAATAAATAAATATTATAATTTTTATTACTTTTGTTAATTTTTTTTAAAATAGAAAAAATATAATTAGCATCATATAGGTATGCCTATTTTGAAGCAAAGATTTATTTATTTTTATATAAGTACTTTAAATTTTTTTTTAAAATTTATTATATTTTATATTTATATTTAAATTTATTTATTTTAAAATATTTAATTTTATTTAAATTATGTATTAAAAAATTATATTATATTCAAAAAATTTTTTTTATCTTTATATTTAAAATTATTTAAAATATTCAATTATGTATTAAAAAAATTAAGTTATATTTATTAGGGGATTATATAATATTATAAAATTATGTATTTATAAGTTAAAGTTAAAATTAAATAAAAGAAATATCATTAAATATGAATAATTTTTTAATAATTTATTTATTTTTTATATCTTAAATTAAATTTTTTAAATTTAAATTTTAGATTTCGTTTATTTTTTTAATTCTGATTTTGATTTTTAGATTAATTATTTTTTTTTAATAAAAATTAATATTTGTATCTTAAAAATTCTATAAAAAGGTAAGTAAGCAGATGATTATTTTTTTTTTTTTAAAAAATAAAAAAATATAAAAATATTAACTAATTTCCTTTATATTTTACTTTTGATCAAAAATAAAGATTTCTGAATCCTATAAAAAAAGGTAATCTTTTAATTATTATAATTAAACACTCATTTAAAAAAAAATAAAATTTTGCATTTATTATAATAGTATGTCATATATTATGAATTGATTTAGGCTTATTTAAAAGTACAAAATCATCTTAATTTATTTTGCTAAAGTTTAACAGAAATTGGTATAGTTGACATCAAGATATTCATATTTAAAGTTTATTACAGCAAATTAGAACTTTACATTTTACCTAATTATTTAATTTCTTAGAAAAAGAGTTAGTAAGAGTTGCTAATGTAAGAAATTTTATTTATTTAAATAAGTTATTTTAGTGATTTAATACTCAAAGAAGTGCAGTGTTAACATTAATGTAATATTAACAGTCCTTTTATTTTAGTTCTAGTATTTATACCTTCTTGAAATTCTTCTGTAATAAACCTTAAAATAATTGCTTACAGTTTTTCTCAAATATCAATAGATCGAGTGATTGAATCTGAATATTTTTAATCTTATTTGAAAGAGCTGAATTTATCGAATCTGCATATCAAATTAATAGGAATTGGATTGGAGATATTCATGTTTAAATTTCATCATGACAAATTAGAATTTTACATTTTTATATTTTCTTTTTTTTTTATTTTCCTTGGGTTTGTTTATTTATTTTTTTTTTTTTAATTCCCAATATTTTTTTATTGAATTATTTTTTAATTTTTTTTTTCTCTGTTTTTATTTTATTATTATTTTTTTTTTTGATTTTTTTTAAAAATTCCCTTTCGGTCTTTTTATTTTATTTTATTTTATTTTTATATTTTTTTATATTTTTTAATCTTTTTTTTTTATTTTTTCTTATTTCTATTTTCTTTTTTTTATTATTTTTATTCTTCCTCCATTGGATTTTTTTATTTTCTTTTATTCCCCTTCCACTGGACTTTATTATTTTTATTCCATTACCATCAGACTTTTTACTTTTTATTTTTTTATTATTTTTTTTTTTAATTTATTTTTTAAGTTTTTTTTTGTATTTTCTTTTTTTTTATTCTTTTTCATTTTAGTTTTGTTTTTTTTTTTATTTTTTTATATTTTTACTTTTTTTTTTTTTGTTATTTTTTTTTGTTCTTTTTTAGTTCTTTTTTGTTGTTTTATTTTTTTATTTTTTTTTTTGTTGTTTTTTTGCAATTCGTTTCTTTTACTTTTCTTTTTTTTTTTATTTTTTATTTATATTTTATTTTTGTTTAGTTTTTATTTTATTTTTATTTTTATTTTTTTTAGTATAAAAAGAATGAAAATAAAATAAAAATAAAATAGATTTCGAAGCATTTAATTAGTAAAATGCGATATAATGATTTTTTTTAATATTATAAAATAAGTAATAAATAAAATAAATTTAAAAAATAAACGCATACTAAATTTGGCATCGTACCGTACCGTACTTGTTCTATAATAAAGCTTTATATATACAGCCAGTACAGTACGGTACAATGTCAAAATTACTGATCTGCATAATCGTACTGTACTGGTCTGGCGAATCGTACCGTACCGGTTTTCCATATACTCTAAATATACTTGAAAAATAGAATAAAGAATATATCTAATAGATAGAAATAAAGAAATAGAAATAAAATTAAAAGAAAAAGAAAAAGAAAATATAATAATATAAAATATTTAAAAGAAAAATAAAAGTGAAAATTTAAAAAAAATTAAGAAAATATAATAGGAGGTTTGCTATTAAAATTACATTACAGATCATATGATTTATTATTTTTATAACTAGGTATAATAGCAAATGATCTATATAAAAATATTATTAATTTAAATTCTTCTCAATTTTTTACTCTTACAATTATTTCTAATATACATTCTTCTTCTTTATAAAATTCAAATACTTATTCTTTTTTTATAATATAAATTCCATCCTTCTTTTTTATATAATGTATATACACATTTCCTATAGAGAATTTATATATCCTTCTTTAAATCTTCTATATGAATTCTTAAATAATTTGTACACACACCTTCCTTAAATTATATCCTTTTTAAAATAAGTCATACGTGTATCTTTCTTTAAACGCACCCTCCATTAATAATTCATACATGTACACTTCTTTAGATGATCTATCTTCTTTTAAAATTATTCGTATACGCATCCTACTTTAAATGATTCATATAAGTACCTTAATAATTCATTCATGCGTCCTTTTAAATGACTTATATACGCACCTATTTTTAAATGACTCATCATCTTCTTTAAATAATTATTAAATTATTGATCCAACTTCTTTTAATGATGTTTCTTCGTCTTATAATCATCAACGCTTCCGTTATTTTCATAGTTTCAATACTATAATGATCAAAGTAATTCTTTTATTCCGTTTCAAAATGTAAAATAAATTTAATAAAATTTGACTTTAAAATAAAATGTAATAAATAAATAAACATATACTTATTGTTTAATGTTTAATTGTTTTAAATTTTGGACGTAAACAAGAAATATTGATCTATCAAGAAATATATCTCACTATCAGATCGATAATTTGGGTGATACAAAGGCTAAAAAGGATTAGGGTAAAGATAAATGATATTTTTTAAATTTAAATTCCCTTTCCACAGAACTAAACGCACCTGGAGATTATGTTTCTCAAAATGACGGCTCTATCGCCTTTCGTCCTCCAAAAAATTTATAAGTTCTTAATATGTTGCATCGATCAAGGTGAACTACAAAACTGATGGATCGTTTTGATCACGATCTGATTAGCACAGCACAAAGTGGCAATTTTGTTCTGGAGAATCATCTAAAAGTCGTCTTGATTTAACAAGTGCTAGCTTATTGTATTTAGTTTTGTTTTTCATAAATATTGTGCTATGATTGCACATCCAAACTTTAATTAATAAAATAAATTCAATACAATTAAATAATGTTTTTAGAAAAAAAAAAAAAAGTAAATGGAAACGTTGCCAGTAAAACTTCATGAAATTATATTATCCGTAATGTGATGTTACGCTCCTTAAATATTAAAAATTTGTTACGTAACTTTTACAATTGTGATCTATTATAATATCATCTAAATATATTAAAAAGTCGATATAAATACATTGAATAATAAACTAAATATCCGTTACTTATTTTTTTGTCCTGAATCAATTATTTCGAGAATTTCTTGAACTGATTTCTTATATTGACATTTATTGTTAATATCCTAATTAAAATTCACTTTATTAGAAAAAAAATGGATAATGTTATAAACTTTTTTATAAAAGAAATAAACCATTTACCTTGCAATTTTTTTTGAGATTTTTAAATTTAACGGCGCATTGTTTAGGAGTATAATAATGGTGGGAGAGATCCTTCAACTCTTTTGAGACAATTTCCCAATGCTTTTTTGAAATATTTTTAGATATGGAACCGGTCCTAACAAGTTCTTGGATCATATTCTTCAAAATACGAATGAATTCTTCAGTAATTTCTTTTGTCCATTTTTTACACGGATATGTTTCATCTTCTTTGGCTTCAATGAAGTATTCGTCTGTGAGGGAAATAAAGTTCAATTAATAACTCGGGATCGACTTAAACAAGTATTTTTTTTTTTTTTCGTGGAACCCAAATTCCTGAACGAAACAATTTAAAAACATATCTACCATTTTCATTACCACTTTGATCATTTTGAATGTGAACCTGTGCCAGATACATATCTAAATATGGTTTCAAGGAAGACTCAAAGTCGACTTTATATCCTTTAGGAAAATCCACAAATGGTCGTTGCTGCTGCTCATTCAAGTTTGTATCAACATCATATACTTTTTTATTCAATATATCAACAACCATTGGGGATGGAATATATTCGCAGGTTATTTTGTAATTTTTCTGATTATATGTAAATAAAAAAACTTTGTCGGTAACAGTATTGCTTGTCATCGGTTCAAAATTATCTAATATTTCTTCACAAGTGATTTTGAAAAGATTTACTAATATAAGATGAAAGAACGAATATTTATATGCAACATCTGTTCCTTGAGAATTGCATGAGTTAAGTGCTTTAAAAATAAGTTGCTGAACGTCGGGACTACATGACGTTTCATAATTCCGACTAATTAACCCAGGGTCGATTGAATAATATGGCGACGTCATTGTTGGTTTTGTAATTTTCTTTCTTTACGAAACATTTATCAAGTTAAACAAAAAAAAATTGAAAACTGTTTGTTATATATAAACTTTCCTGAAACACAGATCGGATCGCATTGGATCCACCAAAATGGATTCAATCCAAAATATAAAGGATTTTTTTAAAAGATAAGGATAAGGATTAAAGTATAAGGATTCAGAAATTTATTAATGAATTCTCCAATTAAACTCTTTGTTATATTGTTTTAGATGGAAAAAATAGATTTTATTGGAAAAAGGGAACGTGCTGTGTATACTAACTACCCTACAATAAAATCACCGGAAATTTATAATACAAACGATCTAAAAATAATTGGATGTTAACTTTGATTTTTATAAAAATTTAAATGCTAGTATTTAATGTGTCTACCTTTTAACTTAATAATATCTTTAATACGCTTGTGTATACTTAAATTGAATGATGGTAATAATTCTACATTTAAATTTAACATTTTTCTTCGCAACTCCTGCTTAGATTTATGCAAAGATTTCCTTTTTGTATTTGACGATCTAAATAATCCCACAAGCATTCAATTTGGGTTTAGATCTGAACTTTGCGCCACCAATCTAATACTGAAATTTCATTCACCAAACTGTAAATATGATTTGCAAGAATATTAATATCATATTTTCATTAACTATTACTAATGATCCAACTAAAACATCACCAACTTTAATAGTTTGAATGCAATTTAATATGGGCTTCACCACCCCACATACTCTTACTTAACCATCAGACTTAAAAGATGCAAATCTAGATTTATTAGACTATAATACTTTTTCATTTTTTTTTACCAATTACATTTTATTTTATATTAGTTTAATCTATCAATTTAGTGTTTTAAGCTAATAAAGATTTTCTTTTGAAGTACAATTTAAAATTTATTTTGTATAAATATTTGCAAATATATTAGAAAATTGGTAAAAAGATTATTATTTAATAGATTTGTAATTTTACCAAAGAAGTAAATATATTAAAAATAAGAGTAAATTTATTTATCACACGTGTGATGTATTATCTCTAAGCAAAATTATATTATGCTATCCAAAATTAAAATATGTAATATTTAATGCTAAGTGTGCAAAATAGATTTTTACAACTAAAAATTTTTTGTTTCTAAAATATATATATAAAAAATGAAAAAGTGAAAAGATGTAACACAAATTATTTTTAAAAATATAATTATTAATAATAATAATATTTTTCATAATTAAATAATATTTTTTAATTTGACTTAAATATTTATTAAGATATGCAAAACCAGTTTTTTATATGATTAATAATATTATATAGTTGAAAAAATAAAAATAAAATTTAAAGAAATTTTTAAATTATTATACTAGTCAAATAAAATAATATCAGTATAATATATAGGTAAAAATGAACAAATATCAGGTTATCAAATTTTAGACAAATATTTATATTTTAATGTGAATTGATAAATTACTAATTAAATTGTATTTTAATAGACATAATTATTTTATTAATAATTATTAATAATTATCAAAATTTTGACATTATTAAAATTAATTAATATTAAAGTACATAAATATCAGAACTGATATTTGCTAAAATTTGATATTATTATATTAGAGAAATATCAATATAGTATTACTACACAATATTTAATAATAATCTAATATTATAAAAAATATTAAATAAGTTCTAGATTTTATCAGATCACTTAATAGATTCTTTATTTTAGTAATTTGTAGTTTATTATTTTATTTATTAAAAGTTTTTAAAGAACTATTATATTTTAAAATTTAATAATTATATTTATAATTTTATATTATTATAAAAAAATTATAATAAATAAGTATAAAAAAATAAGTTCTTAATTTTTGTCTTTTAATTTTTATTAAATAGTTTTATTATTAGATTTATAATATATATAAATCATAAATATTTAATTATTTAAATATGTATATACAAATATTAATTATTTTATTATTATATTTAAAAGTATAATAAATTAATTAATCTGAAAATAAATATAATAATTTTATAATTGGAATATATATCACTTAATTTATCTAATTAATCAACATATTATATATTAAAATATAGTAATTATCATTGATTGAAATCATAAAAATCAGATATATAAAAAATTAGCCTAAAATTAGCCTAAAACTAGCAAATTATTAAAAAATTGGCTTAGCTGATTGGCATACATCAGAAATCAACCAAGAATCAGTCAAAATTCAATCTATCTTATTTATAGCTGATTGGTATACATCAAAAATCTGACCTATCTTATTTATAGCCAATTGATATATGATTGAGATATGATGGTATTATTATTTCTTAAGAATAATAGTTTTATCATTTCTTAGAAATGATATATTTATCGTATCTTAGGTACGACGATTTTATTATTTTTAAAAAATAATGGTATTATCATTTTTAAGATATGATAGTTTTATCATATCTTAAATATGATAGTTTTATCATTTTTTAGGTATGATGATTTTATCATTTCTTAGAGACAATAGTTTATCATTTTTTAGAAACAATAATTTTATCATTTCTTAAAAACGATGATTTTATTATTCCTTAGAAATATTACATTTATTATACCTTAGGTATAACGATTTTATCATTCTTAAAGAATGATGATATTATCATTTCTAAGAAATAATACATTTATTATACCTTAAATATGATAGTTTTATTATTTCTAAGGAATGATAGTATTATTGTTCCTAAAATATAATAGTTTTATCATTCCTTAGGGATAATGGTATTATTTTTCCTAAGAAATGATAGTTTTATTATACCTAAAAATAATGATTTTATCATTCCTTAGAGACAATAATTTTATCATACCTTAAGTACGACAATTTTATTATTCTTAAAGAATGATGATACCATTATTCTTAAGGTATAATAGTTTTATCTTTCTTAAAGAATGATGCATTTATCATTCATTTGAATCAATATGTTATTATTCTAAGGAACTGAACTTTTAGATTAAACCAATTTGTTAAAATAATATCAAATATATGATTTTTTAATATTAATTTAATGTACTATTTGAGTTTATTTCTGATATACAGAGGGCCGCCAAAAGTCTCTGAACACTTTTTGGCTCATTAAAAAACTTAAAATTTTATAATATGAATAAA
>CAJVPQ010002833.1:0-12599 GCA_910591825.1 Funneliformis caledonium
AATAATATGAATCAAAAATCTCAATTTTAGTTGGTGGGTCCCGTAAGGTGATTTTAATAGCTTAGCCCCCATATAATAAAATTTTTTATATTTATTTATTTTTTTAGTTAAATATTATTATAAAAAAAAAAAAAATTAATAAAATTTAATATAAAATTGAAAATTTTTTTGTATTAATTAAACCAATAAAATCATATGATATTCTATATAAAAAAAAATATTTGTTCTAATTGATTAATATTACATATTATAATTAATAATTTATTAGTTAGACTTTATCATAAAAGATTTTTTATTATAAAAATATTTATATTAGATAAATTATTTTTATTAGAAAAATTTCAAATAAAATAAATTATAAAAATGAAAATAAATTGGTTAAATAAAAATTGTAAAACAAAAATAATTAAAAAGTAATATTTAATTTATGAAAAATATATTTAAATATAAAATGCTATTAATAATCATTAAATTAATTATAATTTAGCTAAAATATCAGGTTTTTATTATAAATCTTTGAATTAATTAATATAACTAATAAAAATAAATCTTTAATAATAAAATGAATAAAAAAATATACTGTATATATAATTAAAAAAATTTTCTCTTCTATTTACAAAAATTAGGTAAAGGTTTATAATCACTAATAAACTATATATAATATATAATTTAACTCTAATTAATAAAAAAATCAACTAATTAAAAAGTTTGAAGCAAATAAGGAAAAGTGTAATTATGTTTATTAATCTAGAATATGAAATATCTGTCAGGAATTGCTATATTCTGCTTTACATTCTGAAACCGGTTAGTCAAGTAAGCAAAATACTATATACATCGAATTTAAACAAGACGGCCTTAGATAATATTTCCAAATGCATCAATAATAGGATTGACTTTTTTCAATTTATTTTTGATAAAATAAAGCATATATTTCAGATTAGCAATAAAGCATAGATTCTTAAAATCTCCCGCATATTTTTAATAAATTTTTACGTGTATTGTTGATAAAAAAAGGACATTTTTCTGATCTTTATATCGAGAGTTTCTGACTATTACAAATAAAATAAGGCAATATTTGTTAATTAGTCATTACGAATCAAACGAAAATTCTAAACTGCTAATCCACTAACAAAAATCTAATATATGCTTGATTGTAACGCACCGGCCACTTCGATGAATCAAATAAAGGCGGATGAAATATATATAAAGCTAGTTGTGTAAATTTTTTTAAATTTCTTTGTAATTATTAGAAACAAATTAGATATTAAACTTGTCATAACTTAGACGGCTTCTTCATAAATAAGTAATAATTCAAGATTCATCCACAAGGGGTCTTGCTCAAGCTTCACGTCAATTAATGCATTCAAAACTATGGCATCCGGCATTCCATTTCTTCATCAACTTGGATTCAGATGTACTAGCCCTACTCTCGAGAAGGTATGGTGTCTTTAAGACGTAACGGCTTTTAAGTCCTCGTACTAAAACAAAAGAACACGGTTGGTTAACCGTTTAAATCCATCTTACACAACAAATTTTACACACAAACATAAACCTGCATCAGTCACAAATTCCATGTCCACAAGACTGTGCGTCCAACTTATTAGGATAAAGAAGATATCTCATCCGGCGTTCCATTTATGACACTTTCTGACATCAAAATGTACTTGCCCTACTAGAAGGACAGCACCCATACAATCTCTCGTATTAGGATAACCATAATCTTGTTGATGCACTTTTCGACTTGATGTCTTATATCACACTTTCGTTCATGTATGCGTTGAGACGCCAATGTTTTTTTTTTTAGTAAAATCGCCTTTTAGCTTAATTTGGTGATACAAAAATAGAAAAATGACGCGTGACGTCATCCTTTGATGAACGTGGTTTCTGACTTGTATAAGCATAATCAATTATACTTATTATGCTTTCCCTTTAATAAATGAATAATAACGCTTCTAGGAAGATTAAAAAGATTTTGAAGAAGAAATCGCGGTACCTTTCTCGAATTATGGTAAGTTTCCAAACATAATTTTATATTTTCAGCAATAGAACTGACGCATTAAGACGTTTCAGGAAAATATTGAGAACGAACAAAAAATCGCCATCAAAAAATTACAATTGAAGGCTCTAATCGCCTCTTCCGAAGAATACGTTGAACGTTCACATGGAGCTCGGTCCATCGTTGCACATGGTCCCTTATCAAATGAAATCAACCAAGTTCCACACAATGTCATTCCAGCCACTCAAAGTAAACCAGAAGGACAGGTAAGTCATAAGTCTTGTCGACAATTATGTTTGATAGCTCTTCTAAATAAAGAATAATAACCAAACCAACAGCATGTTAAAGAATATCATAAGCAAATATATGATTTACAAAATCAGGAAATGAACTTTGACAAGGGCACAGACGCGACGCCAGGCACTGGGTCACATGAACAACATGAAATTATGGATAAGTTTAGATTACAATTTGAAGAAAGGTTTCTAAATATGAAACAAGATGGAAAATGGAAGTTGCCTTCTGGGAAATACGTTGAAGATATTATTTACGAATATGCAAGGAACCTTTCGTATGAGAGGTCGGTATCCATAACCTAAAATGCATTAAAGAATGGTTCAATTGTAATCTGAATATGCAACTACATTTACCAGTTCACTGCATAGCTTTATTATCGATATTAGTAATGAAGATGTAATGAATCTCTTTGACTATAATGATCGTGATTTTGTGATGACAAATAACATCCTTCCTGAACCAAGTATAGATGATGAACTAATGGAACACCTACTAAGATATAGAAAAGTTAGTATCTTTATCTTTAAGTTCAATAAAAGGTGTCACAATTTATATTATTTATTTGTTCTTCAGGACAAGTCTCAGGAATTAAGAAAACTTGTCAATGATGGCCTTCATATTTCTCCATATGATCCCGTAAAGCATTTCCATTATCAATATGTTCATCAGGTGTTTTCACAACTGTAAGTAAAGATATTATTCTTTAAGTGTAAACACATTTCTTTTTTATCTCATGATTTTCTTACTGCTTTTAGCCTTCCGAGATATGAACTAAGACCAGATGACTTTACAAATTCCCATCTGGAAGGATGGTTCACAAGCAATGTCTGGAGCATTATAGTAGATGCTTGTTTCATTGATCTGCAGAGCATAGAATTTATTCGGTAAAGCATCTGGTATTTTAAAAAAAAAGTAATCACGTTATGTTGAACACTTGTTTTCTAAAGCTCAGCTTATATAAAATTTTATTATTTAGTGGAGAAGGATGCTCTCGTGCTTCTGCACAACGAAAAAACACTGGGAGGGCAAGCCCAAAGGAAAAGGCAATGTTTGGCCGCAAATGTGATGGTATCGCAAGGAAGGTAGGGTCTTTAGATGAGTATGCTATCAGTGAGGAGGGTAGAATCTGGAATGGAGAAAATGGAACCAAATATTTATCAGATGGAGGACTCAAAATGCCTAAGATAATGAAGGATATGTTACATCAAAAAATAAATAAGCATGGATTAAGCTTCGTCAAAACTCACCAACTTGAGATAATTGGATTTCTACATTCAGGTAAGATAACTTTTATATTGTACCTTGAACTATATATCTTTTGTATATACTATTTAATATCATTATATTATCAAGCACAATATCTCCAGTTACTCGTAATGGACATTCCATCTTGGTATGTTTGCCGAATTCAACGGAAACCATTATGTGAATTTCCAAAGACACTTGTTAATGTTGATGAATTAATTACTATAATTCATGAAGTTCTTGTAGCAAAGGTATGTTTAATTTGATTACCAAAAAATTTATTACGAGATTATTTATAAAGTTGCACAAACCAAAACAGTTATTACATAGTTTCCTGCAATTCTTTACCATATTGTACGTGTTTGTGCTTTTGAGTGCCGAATAATGACTTTTCTTTATTCTATATCCTAATCGTAGTAATATTCTATACTTTACTATTTTTTTTTTTTTTTTCCAGTTTCATATTATTCGATGCCTAAAAAAACTTAATGATTATAATATCAATAACGAGATTCTAAAGGCACGATTAAGAAAAAGAAAGAAACTTAATGACGATTATGAATTCCCGAAAGTCAAGATACTCCAACAAAAAAAGGTTTAAAGACAGACCGATTTAAACAATGATGTTGGCATAAATGTATTATCCACGTGTTTAAAGGATATTTCTGTCATATATATATTTATTGCTCAAGTCTTTTTAGAACTTAATTATAATAAATAGTAAAATATTATAAAGATAATTTTATTCATTAGTTCTCTTTATAATTTCGAAAAATAATTTTTTTTATATTACAAGTTTATTTTATTAAATTTTAATTCATTTGAAAAAAAAAATATTATATAAATTTTTAATGTTATAAATAATTTAGATTTATAATATTACAATAAATATATAATTAAAAAAAAAAAAAACTTATTTAAGATCAACTTTTGACATCTTTAGCGGTAAATTTTTAATGCGATGTGGATTATTCATTCCATCGCAAAGTTTGAAATCGTATAAAGATTTATAATTAAGTCGCATTCATATTGATCATGACAATTTCAGTTGCAAAACTTTGTTCAATCTTCGAGGTTTTCAACTAAAACCTTTGTGGAAATGAAATACTTCTGAATCATATCCAACTTATATTCAAATACAAAATACTCAATAACAAACAAATTGTGCAATGAAAACTAAAATCAAAGAAATTAAAGTTTACCGCGGCAATAGAAACTTTATTTAAATTATAATAATTATTTTAAAAAATTCATGGGAACATTATTTAATATATTTTATCTTTTACATTTAAACAATAATTGCTATTACCGTAATTATATGAGGACAATGGAACAACTCATATGACAAGACCAAAGATCAGAAAGCAATAAATAAATCGACTTACCAAAGCTTGTTATACCGAAAATCCAGGCCAATTATTGGTCGGTAAGAGTAGTGCAGCCAGAGAATGTGAAGATTTAGAAAATCTATCACGCCTGTATGATAGATTTTGAAAATTTCAAAATCAAATCACACACATAGCGAAGGTAAAGATTAACTCCAAACTATTTGAAGGCCTAATCCAAATCAAAAGAAAAAAATTTCTTCCGATTAGACGCAATATAAAGTTTTGGCCTGAAACTTTAAGATTATTGAAATATTAGAAGATTGTGCAAGAGGTATGACAGGTCTTGTGACTAATTTTATTGGTCCGTAAGGACCAATTGGATTGGTCCGTAAGGAAGCAATAGCTAATTCCTAATCAAGAAGAAGCAGATCCCTTACCAAGGTTTACTGTCAAAGCCTCCATACCTTCAGCTTGGTAGCGAAACATAGCGCACTGCCAGTCAGCTTGTATCAGCTAGTAAAAAAACCCACTCCCAGCTATACTCCAGCTACTACTCCTTCCCGTCCGTCTCATCCGTCTCGTCTGTCTGCTATTTGATAAAAACAAAAAAAAAGTATATACATTATTAATAAAAATAACAAAAAAACAAAATATATACCACTTCCTTGCTTGCGTTTCTAAATAACATAAAAAGATATTAAACTTTGATACGTAATACATAAAAGTAGCTGATGTTTATGAAGATCATTTCTATATAAAGTAAGTTACTTATCTATACGTATATGATGATGATCTACAGAAACTTTTAAAATTTTTTTTAATTCTAATATTCTAATTTTTAAACTAAATTTAAATGGTGTAAGAAATATGAAATGATATACTGTATTTTTTACTGAATTTTGTATAAATTTTTATAAATAAAATATTATTTGTTCAAACATAAGATTTTTTTGAAAGGAGAAAAATATCTATACTTAGAGGCTATTAAATCTTGACTATTTTAAGTAAGATTTAATTCAATATGTTGCAATAAAATGTTGATCCTTGAAAAAATTATCTATCATCTCATCAAATGGTTGATTGAATTACAATTTTAGTAGATCCCATCAATTAATCTTGATCTTAGAAAGAATTTCAATTTCTATTGATTTGATTAAATTGTAATTTTTACTCAAAATTAGACTAAAAATCCTTTATAATATCTATTTATATATTATTTAAAAATAATAAAAGATTAATATGTAAAGAGATATTAATATGAACTTTGTAAACTAACTTTTTATTTAACATAATTTTTTATCTTATCATTATAAACTAAAAGATTTATTACAAAATCATATTAATCTTTTTTTTTTATATTGTAATTCTTTTATTTGATAAATACATATTTGATTATATTTATTTTTACATTCTAAAAAAATAAGACAAATAAGATAAAAGGCCTTTTCAATAGTAATATAATAATAAATTTAAATTTAAAATATGCATAAACAAATAGGATTTTTTTGTTTAATAATATCAGATAAAATTTATAAATTAATGATATTAATGATTATCAAATTTAAATAATTATGATGATTATTCAAATAATAAAGTTTCTCTCCTCATTAAATTCTTTTTTTTAAATTTTAAAATCAAAAACATATTGAAATAAAATAAATTGTTTATATATCTCATAAATTTATTCATTATATATCAACTCTCAAAATAGAAATAATAATGCTTATAAGTATATTCTAAAAATAAAGTTTTAATTACAAAAAGTAAATCTGATTATGATAAAGCTATTCTGAATTCAAAATATTAGTCAAAATCTAAAATAAGAAATTTGCTTTTATTTTTTGCAAAAAATTTTAATTTATATTAAAAAAATAAATTATAGTTTTATGTAAAAATTGCAATAAAATTAGTAATAATAAAATTAATACTTAAATTAATTTAAAAATACAAATGCTTAAAATTATATATGAGAAAAAAAATAAAGAAATAACAGAAAAAATTAGATCAAAATAGAAGAAATAAATGAATTGTTTAAAAGTATAAAAAATATCAAATCAGATTATATTATCTAGTATTAATAAGTAATGATAAGTTAAATCTTTTAAATTTATTATTTATGTAATTTAAAATTATTTATTCATTAATAGTAAGTTAAAAGTAATGATAAGGTTATATAATTTTAAAAATTAAAAAAAAAATTTTAAAATTAAATAATTATTTTTTAACAAATTAAAATTTTTAAAGAAAATTAAAAAATTAGCAATAGAAATAGTTTAAGAATGTTTAGAAATTAAAAATCAAAGATTTTTATGAGAATAAAAAAGAAAGTGAAACTAAATTAAATATAGAATGTGAAAGATTAAGTCAAGATAAAAAAAAATTTAAAAAAAGTAAGAGTTTAAATTTAAATTAAAAATGAAAAGAATGAAAAAAAAAATTTTATTACAAATTAAAAGTTAAAGAACTTGAATTAAAATTTGATAAAAAATAATAAATTTTTTTAATTTTTATATAATTTTATAATTTAGAAATTAAAATTAATCGGTTAAAATGATTAATATAATAACTGATTAAAGATTTTTTTTAACCAATTAAAATAAATAAATTTAATTCTAATTAAAATTTAATTTCTAATCAAATTAAGATTTTTATAATTACAAAATATAGTCTAATTCTAATCATATTTATAGAATAATCTAAGTTAATTTTAACTAATTAATTAGCTAGCTAAAGAATTTTTGATCAGTTTTAACTTCTAATATAAATATAGTAATAAAATAATAAATTAATATTAATTAGCTAATTTGGTATAGTAAAATTATTATAATAACAAATATTTCATATACAATTCTATTTAAGAAATATATTATATTTAATTTTTTTCTAATTTATTAAAAAATATCATTTAAGACTATCATATTTAATAAATTATAATTTATTCTAAAAATATTTTGAATTTAAAAAAAGATTTTAAATTTATTTTATAAAAAAAATTAATTTAAAATAAAATATTAAAGATTGAAATATTTTTTAAAATCCAAATTTAAATTTAAATAATGACTTATTTTAGAATAGTAAGATTTGCTAAACTAACTTTAAAGATTTAGGCAGATGAAATTTAATATTTAAAACTTTAATAAATACTTTTTACAATAATTTTTTTATTAAATGTTATAATAGATATTTTATAATATAAATTATTTTGCTAATTATTTTGCTAATCAATTTTGCTATTTTCAATTTTTTTTTAATAATATTTTTTTTTAAATTTTCTTTATTTTAATTAAATTATAAAATAATAATACATTCAAATTAAAGCTAATTTATATTTATTTTATAATAAATATTCTAAAATACTTAATAAATTTTTAATTAAATCTAAATCAAAAGATTGTATTTGATTTTACCTATTCAGTAAGTTTTAAAATATAATAGCCTTTTAAAATAATTTTAAGATACTGTAACAGAACTATCATAACTTAATTAATGTATTGTAAGTAGTTATGTAAGTAACATAGTTAACATAATCGACTTAATAGATTTATTTAATTTATGTAATACAAGAAAATGCAAATTAAAATGTTAAATATGTCAAACATGTTTAATATATCTAATATGTTTAACATATCTAATACAAAGAGTGAACAAAAGTATCTGCATACTTTTTCACTCAATATAAAACTTAAAATATTTTTACAATAACAATAAAAGTCAATTAATTTTTTATTTAAAGCTGATTAATATCTACATTTTATACTAAGTAACTAGTACTTAGTTAGACCACCATTTGTCGCAATCACTATTTAAATTTGTTATGACATATTATCGACTAGGTTTTCGATAGTATGCTTCAAAATTTCCTACCATGTCTTTTTAACATATCAGTCAAGATCAACAAGATTAGATAGAGGTTTTTTATAAGCTCAGATACTTTTCTTGACTTCAGCCTAAAGATTCTTAATTGAATTAAGATTGGAATTTTAAGCTGACTAAGATAATGTACAAAGATTATTTTTCGCTTGAAAAATCATTGCAATTAATTCTTTGGTTTTTACCATTTTTTTTAGATTTTCAGAGAAGAAAAATTTATTAAAAAAAAACAAATTTATTATTCTTTTATTTTTATAATATAAGTAAATACTTAAGTATCATGTAAACGTAATTTATTATTATTATCATATAACTTTACTAGCATTAATTCATGTTTATGGAGGTGTGCAGATACTTTTATCTATTTTCTATATATAAATATTATAATAATTACTAATACTTTTACTAATATTTGAACTTTTAATTTTAAGATCTAAAATTTTATTTAATCTTTCAGTAAAATTAAGTAAATGACTTATATAAAATACCTGTAAATGATTTTTTATATTATTTAAATTATTATTTTGATTTTGTTCTAATATTTTATTAGCTTTATAAAAATTTATAATATTATTTTTTAATTTTGTATTAAAATTTATTTTTTTTGATATTTTTATATCAATTATTAATAATCTCTTTAATTTTTAATACAATTGGCCTTTTTAATGGATCATTATCCCAACATTTTTCTATTAAATTTATTTTAATTTAATATGTTGCAATTCTTAAAATTAAATTTTAAAAAATCTCTATTTTTTAACATTACACATTATATCTTTGTTAAAAGGCTAAAATGCTATTATTAAAGCAAAAAAAATTGGATCTAGCAACTCAAAATCATAAATTTTATAAGAGATTATTGACTGACTTTATGTGAATACTTACAGCTTATTAATTAGTAAAAATATAAAAAAAGCTAAAAGCTGATCCTTTAGTGAGAATATATAAAATGCAAAATATTAAAAAGTAAAGATTTTTTTAAAATTAGATTTTACATTATGTATTACTTTAAACCAAACAATGAATAAAATGTTTCATTAAGTAATAACTAGCTAATATGTTATTAAAAAAATATAATTCAATTACTTATTAAAAATTTACAAAATTATCTAATTTTTAACTATGCAATACTTTTGTCACCCCTTCCCCTCCCCTCTGTATAAATATATTACATCTACTAAAAAAGATTTAATACGATATTGAATGTTAGAAAGTAGCTGATAGATAATTTTTATTAGATGAGAGTTACAATGTTCAAATTCAGGGGTATCACTAAACTGTTCAAATAAGTTAAAAGTAACAATAGTTCTAGAAGTAAAAGTTTCTACTTGATATTTGTATCTAAACTAATTCTAAAAATTCTTAAAACTATTAAAAAGTGTATGAAGTGAAGGGTGTGAATAATACTAATTACAATTATAATCTTAGTTAAAAGGTTTGTCTGTATAGTATCTAACTATATGTTCTGATGTAATTCTTTCAAGTTTCTCAAAATTCATACATCTCACTAGTCCTTCAACAGTTTGTTATGTATAACTTCAATAAAGATTCTTCTGGTAAAAATCACTACTTGTTAAGCCTAAATACTATGTCGTTAGAATAACTTGCTAGCAGAGAGTTAAATTATAAATTATGAAAGAAATAAACATGAATTTATTTAAGTTGAAGGGTCAGGTCATCTTCATTGATGATTTATATTTTAAGGAAATATATTTTGGTAAAGATATCATTTTTATATTGTTAAGATTATAATTTATTAATTATACAATAGAAACTTATCAGTTTATCAAGGTAACAAGTCAGGATATTTATATAAAATACAATTATAAGAAAAAGATAATAAATATAATAAAGAAAATAAATATAATTATGATAATAAATTTAGTAAATAAAATAATGATAAACGTTATAATAAATATAATAAATATCATAATGATAGCTATGATAGTAGTGAAATTAGTGAAAATGATAATCATAATTTTCATGATGATCATTAATAACATTAATTAGCACAGTTATTAGTGAATGCAAATGGATTATCATTAACATTAGTTAAGCTTTTTTAAATTTCTTAAGAATAAACATATTCAACTAAATAAATTTTTTTTTTTAAATAATCTCCTAGTTTTGATGATGATGTGCATATGTTTATATTTGTGTAATAACGTATAGATCAAGTTTAATATACAAAAATATAAAACAACTTTGGTTTCATTTTTTTAAAAATTGCGCCATTCAATATGATAATAATCGTAAATCAAATGACTTTGAATGTGAACAAATTATCAGTTTAAAGTTAGCAGAAAGAACTTACAAGGCCATCGCATGCATTTTAAAGTTTTCAAAAAATATTGTTACAGATGTAATTATGTGATATGCTAATTTTAATAATGAATCAAATGCTAAAAGATTCAGTTGACAAATTCTGTAAATAAAGATGATGATCTTACACTTAGGCAAATTATAAAAAAAAGAATCAGACATCTCTTAAATATTGACGATTTCAATTATTTTAAAAATTTACACTAAATTTTAAATAAATAATTTTTTTTATTTTTTTTGGCTGACTAGATACTTTTCCAAGGGTAGTATATATAAATTATTTGACCAAAGGTCATATAAATTTGTATTCAATTATATATCAATAATGTTAACTAATAATGAATTTATCATTTTACTTAATTTTTATTATAATATTAATGTTATCTTACAAATTATATAAATAAAAATATAAATTTAATAGTTTATTATCTAATTTTTATTTCAGAAAAGATCAAATAAAAGATTTAGTAAGAAGAAAATAATGATATGTTGATCAGATTTCCAAAAATGTCACATGATATATTTTCATCAGTTCACGTTTCATTTTTTACCAAGTATTATGAGGACTGAGAATTTTTCAGTAATTAAAAATCTATTTGTCACCTACTATACGTTATATATGCACCACAATTAATGGCCATTTCGTGACATTTTTTGAAAGATATGCAGGAGAAGTCTGCCGATCATTACTTTAGCATATATTTACAAATTTGTTAAACAAAAGTCCTGAATTCAACTCTATTCTATTTTGACCTGATTTTGATATTCAGATCAGATCAAAATGGAATAGAATTAAATAGGGATAATGTAATCCTTCAACTGTGATGTTCTCTGAGCAATGTAAAGAAAATAAGGTATAATAATACTAGTCCAGCAAATGTTAGCAAAAAGTTTTGAATTTTGAAGTAACGTAATACTTTGTTCATATTCAAAAAATTCGTTGCTTAATGCGATTTATATTTATTTGGATCGATGATAAAGTATTTGTTTGATTTGATTTTTACCAAGCAGATAAAAAAAAGAGATACTAATCAGATTCTTACATTACCTTTATTGATACAAAATTGAATTTGGATATTAATCAAATAAAATTTATGATATTATAGAAGGAATCATTTATTAATATAGGAAACTTTGCTATAATGTACGTAATAACTGCTTTTTATACTCTTCTTTCACTTTCTTCATTATGGCGACATTTTACAAAAAAAACTGGAAAGGTTTAACATGAAAGTTGATCCTAAAGACATAGTTACATGGTTCAGTTATAGGATTGAAGGTCAACCAACAAAACGTTCCAGTATTCTTTGATGACAAGTGAAATAGTGTAATTACTCAAAAAGACGCTATGATTATCATTGAAATTATAAAAATAGTATGTACAGTAGGGTATTAAAAGTCACTGGGCATTTGCCATATCGATCATTTTTTGAAAAATTATATTGAATTTTTAAATTGAAATATCTTACGAACTATCGCATCAATTTGAATGAAATTTTTTTTATATTAATCATATAAATATATATTTTATAATTTTATTG